>BMAV01002315.1:0-59785 GCA_019973955.1 Trichonephila inaurata madagascariensis
TAAATTATAGCTATTTCTTCAAACTAATTTTAAAACATTGAAATTGTGCAAATATTATACATTTTTATGCATATTTATTAAAATAATAAATAATCAACTTAAAATATTACTATATTTTTTCATACCGCGTAAGAGTTTTTTCTAAGACATGTATGACCAAAAGAGGAAAACAGAGTACATACAAATATCTCTATATAAATATAAAGCAATAACATTTAAAAAATTACACAAAATAGCTACACATTTATCTTTAGAATTATTTTCAGGTGTTTTCGTAATGCCTTAAATGTCCATAATTCTGAAGAAGTTTGTTAAGACATTTTTGTCTTGCTATCGTTCATGTGTTCAGCACACTGTTCAAAAATTCAATGATTTTTTTTTTTTACGATTAGATAAACAAAAGCTATGTAAAGAAACACTTATAAGTAACGATTTTAGCATTATAATGATAAATTTTCTTGGACCAGTGGACGTACTAGGTATACTTTGTTGTAAAATCTCTCCTAATTAACCTAGAACTACAAAATATTTCTGTGTAATCACCATGGAAATAATTAAAATCACGAAAAAACTCAAATTCCTTAAAAATATGTCAAACGGAGAACAAACTAAACGTGTTCCGGTATTCGATCGACACAGACTTAAGTTCTAGAATTAAATCTATAGAAGCTGAAAGTCGAAAAGTTTACTTGTTATATAATTTTAGAGAGTGTGAAGTATCAATGAAGAATATTGAATTTAAAAGATTGTATAATAAAATAAAATTACTAAGGAAAAAAACTTACGAAGCTTCAAAAATCCCTATCAAATAAAATAATATTTTTAACAAAGAAGAAAAAAGGAGCACAACAGCACTTTATGATTGCAAACTTGATTGTTTTACTGTGACTTTACAGCAATCCACATAAGAAGAAAAAGAAATAACAATGAAATGATGAAAATTGTATTCACATAGATAAGAAAAGTAGTTTGCTAAAAAAGAAACAATGCATTGGAAAAAAATATTAGTGAAACAGTAAAAAAAAAAAGTAAACCATACCAATAATTAAAAAAATGTATGAAACACATTTCAAACGAATAGAAAAGTGATATTAGTTAAGAAATTTTAAATTACGTTTAAATTCTTCATTTATTTAAATCTTGAGGATACCAGGACACGCTTAAAGGAGTGTAAAATGTCAAAATATAGGTAATATGTTTATGGGAAGTATTTCCGATAAACTTCAAAGACTTTAGATTTTTTTGGTGCACTTACTAAATGTATTTTAATTAATCTGCTAAAATACGAAAATAGTTTTTTAGCGCAATTTTTTTTTATGTTTTATTTAAATTGGACATAATTTTTGTCATCTCATAATACATTGTTATGCTTAGGTATTATTTCTTTAAAAAATTCAAATGAAATATATAATATGTTTTGCACAAATATAAACATTACACAAATTATAGTGAACCATATTTTTTAGTTTAATGTTTATAGTTTCTTTAAAAAAATTGAAAGATCTCGTTATTTTGAAAATACTTTAGTTTCCCTTTTTTACACATAGCACTATTTTCTTTAAAACTATGCATTATTTAGTAAACAAGTAATATAAAAAAATATTTTTTAAGTCAATTCGTACTTACATCAACAACGAAAAATTTTATTTTTGCTACTTTTCATTAAATAGTTCAATTAATATAAATATGATATACATAGGGCAGAATCACAACATTAATGTTAATTTGTTTTTTTTTTATTATTAAAAAACCTGTTTTCCTTTTTTATTTCAGTCCAACTGAAAGCTTTAACAGGATATAAAAAAAAAAACTTTTTCAAGTTTTGACACAAGTTGCCAAAGTGGTTGTATTTGTATTTCATTAAATAATTAGTTTTAATCAATTGATTTTTATTACTTATCGTTAAATTATTGTATTGTCCACCAAAATGATCCCGTATATAAAATTTCAGCTCAATTCAGCACTTTAAAATGTATTTTAATAAAGATTGAAAATTCCACCAAGATAAATAAATTATACAAATATATAAAAATTTAAAAATATAAGAGACACTGCTAGCTAATGGTAAGAATTGAAAAATAGACTAGCCTTATGCATAGGTAAGCTGTGTACAAGTATTACATAAACAAATTTGGACCCTATAATGAAACAGTTTTTTTCTTAAGTCGCCCTGCCCTTATGGTGCAGTGGTTAACGACGCTGACTGCTGTGCAGCGGGATCTAGGTTCAATCTCCAGAGAAAACATGTGTGTTTGCTGCATGAGGGTGTTTAAATAGCCGTAGAGCAATGAGTCCTATCGAGATATTAGTAGAAAGAGAATAGAGGTGGGAGACTCCTGACCCCTCTTCAGTTTATTCTGCGTCAAACTTGGAGTGGAATCGAGCTGAATCGCGTACTGTCACCTATATGGTGCCAACGACAGTCGTACACCTAGCCACTGGTAAACTTTTTTTTCCACCGGACCACATACATATAGCAATTATCTAACGCGAGCTGTAATTTGAGGATTAATGGGATTGGGAGACGCAGTAAGATCAATGACCTTTAAAATACTGAAAATTGCTTAAAATATTAAGGCTCAAAATTCTGAATTTTATTTTAAATCTATAATAAACTCTCTAACAAACTCAACTCAAACAAAATAGGCTTTGTGCATTTTTTAACCAGTCATAAAAAATGAAATGCCTTGCACTTTGATAATTTGATTTGTTTCTTTTGTTAAAGCCTCAATTATTTTTATTTTAGATATTAATTTATCAAGTGTACTATGGTAACATAGAGTTTTAACTGAAGCTAAACTGAAATCAGTATTATTTTTTTAAAACAAGATTATACGTGCTAGAGCAATTTTGTTTCAAATTTATTCAAATATTTTTTAAATTTACTAAAAAGAAGAATCTGAAAAAAATAATTGAATTTAAGAAAGAGAGTACAGTCGAAAGCATTTCAAAAACACTAACAATTTTTGTATGAATTAGTATGTTTTTCAACAATTATATAATGCTTATCAATATCTATAACGTAACAAAGTTTATGAGATGCTTTAATAACCTCTGCATTTTGTAATATCACCACTGACAAAGTATGTTGTTGTTGCGAATATTTTTTTTTTTTTTTAAGAAACCAAATTATCTCTTTTTGAAAGAGATGATCAAGAAAACGAACCATTTTAAGGTCTGGGCAAAGTGGTATAGTGTTGAACAAAATTATATTTTTTAAATATAACATTTTCGCGACAAATCAAACAAGTTTATGATCCGTGTATTTCCCTATTTAAAATTCAAGATCCCAATTATCTTTCAACAAAATACTATATTATTTTGATAATTTTCGCTTGGGAGGCATGAGCATTGAGCACTTAGCACCTAAGACAGGACTTATCAAACTTTCAATATTTGCGACCCAATATTCAATAATAATTTTCATCACGTCCACCTTCCACACAATAACAATGCATTGAATTCAGTAATAATATATTTTGGCGTAAAATGTACAATACGGCTTAAACCTCAAAATGGCCACCGAAGCATATAAACGTCTCGCTAAACCTGTGCTCTAATTACCCCAGAATTATATATACGTCTTTCCAAAGTACACACTTTTCTGCTCACAGCTAACCATACAATTATTCCCAAAGCTTAGATTGCAATAAAATGACCTTGACAGTTTTTAAGAACGATTTTCTTATTTATTCCTTTTCTCCCCCTCCACCAATACACAACATGCGTTTGCCTACTTGTTAAACGATGGCCTTTTGAAGCGAATCGTGTAATTTTTAATCGGCATTAAAGGATTAGTTATAAACCTCCCAAATTATCAAGCAATGTCTTAATTTTTACATATCATTTTATATATATCAAGCCCATGTGATGACTGGTAATAATAAAAGTGTTCTTAAATTAGTATTGTTAAATTAAGTATAAAATAAATTGTGCAGTACTGATGTTTTTGTAAGTATATTATATCAGTGCAAATGTGTTAATGTATTTTGTTTTGCTTCTTTTCAGTGAATGAATAACTATTTAGTTATCTTTTGTTTTCGACTGTTCG
Source organism: Trichonephila inaurata madagascariensis (assembly GCA_019973955.1). Classification (NCBI taxonomy): domain Eukaryota; kingdom Metazoa; phylum Arthropoda; class Arachnida; order Araneae; family Nephilidae; genus Trichonephila; species Trichonephila inaurata. The sequence goes on from BMAV01002315.1 coordinate 4,052, forward strand.
ATATGCTCACGCCCCTAAGGGGTACGCGACCGACAATTTGAGAAACGCCGACATAAGGACAAAAAATTATGCATTGGAGAAAGCAAAAAAACTAAACGTAACAATGTCTTCACATATCATACTATTGAACAAATTTTTCTGCCTATATTTATATACCTCGTAAACATACTTTAAGCATTCTGTGTATCCGCCCATCAGGAAAGGGGTCAGTGACGCTAACTGCAGTGCCTTAGGGCTTGGGTTTGAAACCGAGATGAGGCATGGCTGTTTGTAAATATATAGTGCCACGGGGGGATAAAAAAGGGCCGGAAGGGCCCCAAAATCCTCTCGTGAAACTAGGGGAAGAGGGGTGGGAGGCCCCTGACTATTCTCAAGGGGTTCTTCAAAATTGGGGTGGAAAGGATCACAATCGTGCAGTCACCTGTGTGGTGCTCAAAGTTAAATGTAACGACAGGCGTAAGACTCTATTCCTTAGCCGCGATAAATTAGCCGTGATCTGATGTTACTGTTTATCAAGTGGCATAAGCAACAACAAGCATTCTGAAGAATTAAAAAATTAATTGTTAATTAAAAATTATTTTCCTTTGTTAAAGCTGAAGATGAACATAATTTATCAAACATATTTTGATGAAGGTACCATTTTTTATGAAAATATTTCTTGATAATACAAACCACACTTTACATACTTATACAAAAATATGAACTAAATATACTCAAATAGTTTTAGTACAAAATTATTGCAACATTTCATTGAAATAACCGTAAAACTTTGAATTTTCGAATACCTCGAATTCTTTGAAAAACTATATAAAATTAGTTTAAAAAAAGTACTTTAAAAAGGAAAATTTAATTGTTCTATTCTCGTAAAAACAAATTAATGGCTTGTATACATTAAACACAAGATAAACAATCTTTTAAAATGTGCCAAAAGAGGCATGGCTGTTTGTTCACATTTTTGTCAATTACTTTTTACCTTACAACAAGGCCATTTTATCAAGGAACATATGAATGTAAAACATTTTTATATTAAGAGATAAATGCATTATTTTTAATACTAAAAATGAAAATTTGATTTTTAGAATGTGTATCATATGCTGGTTTCCTTAACTATACTTAATTTATTACTTTAAAGACTTCAATAATAATTCATACATATTTACATAATATTGATTCTTATTAATTTTAAAAAACAAGGCTTTTAACGCTAATCATTTAAAAAATCATAAAAGGTTTTATTTTAAGTAAATTTTGCCAAAAAAACGTTCATGTGTTAAATGTTAAAGATTTAAAATCAGTTTAATTTGTTGAAACTAAACTGCATGTAAAACTTTTTATTAAATTTCCAATAATAGATAATTATGATTCTCTTTTATTAAAAGTAAATAATGTATAGAATAAATATTTACATAATAAAACAAAATTTAAAATGCTAGGTACGGTCCAGAAAAGATGTAGCGAAATCAATTTTTTGTGCTTAATGTATTCGACTAACTTCGGAAACCTAATTTTTCTAAAGCCTACAAACGAATTTTTTTTCTATATTTAGTGCCACATAGAATAGAAAACACGTATAAAATCATTGTAAGAATATTATTACAATAAAAATTATGTAAATATATTTCTTAGGCAAAAAATGGACATATAATTACTTATTTTCAAACATTCAACTTTTATGAAAAATGCTACTATAATAATAACATTTTGCCTTTTCACAGCTAAGACTTTTCCAAAGAGCCTGAACTAGGATTACTGAAAAATTCATGCTATTTTCAGAGTTACTACCTATTAAAATATTAATCAGTGTGTTTTCTTAAAAAGTTTTCACTTTAAAGTATTAAAATATGGATAAATCCAATTCTAATTAATGTAGTTCAAAAATCCTAGTTCAGCTTCATACCCAGGTGCAAGCTATATTTAGGCAAAAAAATTTTATTAAAGAAGAATTTTTAATCAAAGAAGAATGTTTTAAAAATAAATCATTCTATTTTAATTTTATGTAAAAATATAGGAGATTTAATTATTTTTTTATTATGATAATATTCTTAAATAAATTATATACTTTATTCAAATTTTAAGTCAGAAAAAATATTAAAAAGATATTCGTTTGTAAGCTTTTTCAAAATCTCGTTTCCGAACGTAGTCAGATACCTTTAAGAAAAATATTTCATATCGTAAAAAACGATCATAATCATTCTAAAAAGTCTTCACCATTATTTTTCATTATGTATAAGTATAATAATCAATGACCTTAATGATTATATAATGAGTTTCGCTTTTAGATGCAAAAATTGGTGTATTGAGAAAGTGAAGGACATCCTTGAGCTATGACTTCAGTTTATTTTCTTGTACTTTTTTTACCAGAAAACAAAAACCAGTTTAAATACTAAACCCCCTGAACATTCAGTATTTAAGTAGTATAAATTTAATAGTAACAAAAAAATCAATTTTTTCTTCACTACACACTTTCAAGAACGTATTTGTCCTTTAGGAACAACGTCCATTGCATTTTTAAAAAAAAGGAGTACAAATTAAAAATGTAATATATTACTAAATTATACTTTTGTCTCGGTCACAGAGACCTCTCACGAATAATAAACAGAAATGCTAGAGGACGTGGTCGCTTGGAACTACAAAATTCAAGTAATTTATATACACACCTTATAATTATAAGTGGTTTCTCTTTTTAAGTGACTCTATTTTCAGCCAGTCTTTCCCTTGAAATTTTGATTAAATTTATAATAATTTGAAAGTATTAATTCCCCTTAAATGTGTGTGAAAGTTGAAATTAAATTTTAGATATATTTGTATTATACAGTGGGACACAAAAGTGTTCGTACACTTGCAATTTTAAATAAAATTTAATGGTTTTGAATAATAAAAATTAATATATTGGAATCGTAATTTTTAATGATTTATCTACAAAGTGTTCTTAATGGATTGACATAATAATAATCGAAAAGCTACTAAAAAACTACGCAACAAAAGTCTTCGTACACTTAACAAAAATCTTAACATAGATTTAAATATTGTATTTATTTCTTAATTTAGTACTTAGTAATATATATTTTAGTGTCCGCTAAAACTTTAAACGTCTTGGACTAGAAATAATCAGTTTTTTGTAATTTCGGCATCGATTTTCCTGCATTCTTGTGTGATTATTGTTTTTACTTCACATTTGTTTATTTGTCATGTTTTCATTTTTTTACATCAAAATCTCACCAAATATAATCTACTGAGCTAAGAAAAGTGATTGAGGAGGTGTTTTCATAATTTGAGATAGTTATAGAGACACCAGTGGCATACATTGAAAGCAGGGTGATTGGAGTTATTAAATTGAAAAATAAACTGTCCTTGAATATCCAAATTTCCGGGTGATAGAATTTGAAAATTTATCTTAATAATATTTAAATAGAGATCTCATAATTCACAATTGTATCAAAAAATACCAAATTACCGAATTCTCAGGCCAATTTACAACCCCAAGCCGGAACACCTTCACATCAATGATGAAGCATGGAGGTGGAGAAGTTTTTGTTCGCATAAATTCATTGGATTAAACTCCTTAATTTTCCCCTTACAAGCAATTAGAGGCCTATCAAAACCAAAAATGTTGAATTTTCTACCATCCTCAATCAATTTTCTCTGTCAAATCTGAATTTTCTGAAACTTATTCCCAAGAATCTAGTTGGATCAATAAAACATGGAAGTGGAAGTGTTCTTGCTTGGGGGCGTAAAAGGCCCCATAATTAGGTAATTTGGTATTTCTTGTTGATATTTTGAATCATGAGCTCTATTTAAATATTTTAAAGATAAATTTTAAATTCTCCACCCAAAATTTGGATAATGGAAACGACTTTTTTTTAACAGTATAATGACTCCAAGCGCACTGCTCTCAGTGTATGTCGCTGGTATCCATATCAGTGTGTCCTAATTCTGAAACACCTCCTCAATCACTTTATTTAGCCCATTAGAACATATTTGGGGAGATTTTCATTTGAAAAAAGAAAACATGACATAGAAACACATAATGTGAAGAAAAACAATAATCATAAAAGAATGGTCGCCAAAAGATGCAAAAATTACAAAAAACTGATCAAATCTATACCAAGACATTTAAAAGTTCTTGCAAAAAAATATATATTCTACTAAGTACTAAATTAAAAAAGAAATACAATATTTAAAGCTATGTTGAGATTTATGTTAAGTGTATAAAGAACTTTTGTGGCGTAATTTTTAGCAGCTTTTCGTTTATTAATTTAAAAAAAAATAGTTATACTATTTTTTTTAAAAAAAATGATTATGTCAATTCAGTAAGAACAAGTGGCAGGTATCATTAAAAAATTAGGATTAAAATATAATAATTTTTATTAGTCGAAAACATTAAATTTTATTGTATATTTCAAGTGTACGAACACTTTAAAACAACATTTACTTAATACATCTTTTATATTTCTTTTAATAAAAATTAAAACACGATTTTTTGATAATCTCCAAATAATGAAAGTAAATGGAATAATATTTCCTACATATTCTTTGAAGCGATTAGTTGATACATAATACTAAATTAAATACAAAGCTTAATTAATTTTAACCCATTTTATCTCACTGTCTTATTTAGAGGACAGCTAGAAAATATCATGGGGAAATCATTATTTGTATGGTACGAATATTTTGACTATTAGAACATGTGGGGATGTGTAATAAATTCTTCCAACGTGAGTTATAAGGTGGTCTCCATTTATACTACAGATTTGATGCTTTACAGGAATTGACTTCTCTCTCAATTTGAAATTTGCGACAGAATTTGCGTCTAATCAAGTGGTATTGACAAAGTTGTCATTTTTGAGATTTCTAGCTTCTTTCGTCAATGTATCTGCGCTTTCATGGTTTGCAATATCAACATGTTCACGTAACCATTGGAGGAAGCAGACGCTATCAAAATCCTGCTGTCTATTCAGGCAAAAGCAAATATCTTCAGTATTGCTTAAACCACCATGTAGAATTGCCTGGATGTCTGCCCGTGTGTCCCAGAAAAGGATGAGACATTTAGCCTGTTCTAGAATAGAGAGAATCTCATATATATCAAGCGACTCAATTATCGTCAGAGGTTCACAAGTGAAGGTAGAGGCAATGGCACCGACTACTCGTTGGTAGTTTGCATCACTTGGAGTGGTCATAAATACTCCCGAAGATCCATTTGGAATTGTGTTGAACAGTCAGATAGATGTAAGCAATGGCGCTAGAATCAGATTTGTCTTGTTTTGACATATTCGAAGGACAAATGGGCTGTGTCAACAACCCTCAGTCCCCTGTATAGAACTGAGATGTGGAATTGTGCTGTCGAGTTGGATGGTTAATTTAACAAATAGCTTAGAATGAGCTTAAAATGAAAACCTTTATGCAATAAAAGAAGTAAAATAATTACGATTGTGAAATTCATTCTGGTTTATTGGTAAAATATTAAAAAATCGCATTTTTAGATTACACGAGAGCTACTAGTAATGAACCAATTTTTAATTGCAACTACATATTTTTGAAAATATCCCTTACGTTTTTTGAAACATAATTATCATTTTTATACTAACTTCCTACTTCTTTATTTGCACTGACTTTTACGAAATTGACACAACGCCACATTTTTACATATTTGATTAGAAAAATAAATAATATAATTTATTAGTTTAGCTGTCGAAATATTGAAATAATTTGTTAGTTTAAGGCTGTCGAAATATTGATACTTAATAAAAATTTTAATTTTTTATGTAATCGTTTGAAACCCTGAATCAATTGTAAGCTTAATTTTCACTTCAAAGGCTAATTTTCAATCAAATATTTTAAGTAATGGGTGTGATATGCATTTAAAAGAATTTAATATTTCAGTTCAATAAAACACGTTGAAAACTCAAAAGAAATTCTAGTTCAAAAAGAACTACACCAGGGGTGTCCAACCCAAATGAACTTGCGGGCAGCACATAAAAATAAGTACATTTATAACAGTTTTGGAAACAAAAACATTTATTGGAGTGAAAATTTAAATCTGAATGAATTAATCTTATTGTTTTCATTATTTTAATGTATACAGACATAGATAATGTTTAAATATTTATATAATACAATAATGCAATGATTCATTGATTATTAACGTCGCAGTGTTTAGCTACACGAGGGCTTTTGACGACAGACCACGTAATTTTGAGCCATGGTCAAGTGACGTGGACGACATCTGAGCTGGCACCCCTCTCCTAACTACCACATCACACCAACGGGAGGACATTTCATCTCTCGACAGATTTAGCGTGCATCGCTGCCTACACGGTGGGTCTTTAGTGGTACTGGGCTCGAACTCGTGATAAGGCAAGCCACGGTCCGATACCTATACCACTAGGCTATGGCGGCCACACAATAATGCAATGATCAAATAATGTTTAAAAATGTTTCAGTTGCCATTTTCTTGAAACTTACAATGTTCCTTTTGAATTGAATTGATCTTTCGTTACTCATTGTTGAAATTCGATTGTGCTGTCATTCTCAAACGATTAAGTATACGTTGCCTTTTTTCTTAACCGTCCTGAATAATTTTTTTTTGAACTTTAAAAATATCTCTGACTGCATCTTGCTTTTTGAGCATTCCAAACAGAAAAAGAGAAGTAACGAAAGTCGCACTGACAGAGAATCATGTACTCTCCATAGTAAGGGATATGCATAATGCACAATTTGGAATTTATTAAAAAAAGTAATTAATTATAGTAAAATCAAACGTAACTCTTTGATAAAATATAAATCTATTTTAATCTAATGGACAATTATATTATCAAGAAGGGGATTTATTTTAAAACAAGAACAGTTAACAGGAAAATACATTGCATATATATATAAATTTTCCCTTAAATACATTTCAAAATGAAAAAAAAAAAAAACTTTAAAAACCTGATATTTAAAACTTTTTTAAATAGAGTCAGAGGGCCGCAACTTACGTGCTGGCGGGTCACTTGTTGGATACCCCTGAACTACACTAAGAAAATAGCAACCATTTATTATTGTAAAATTGTGCCAATAAATTGTTTAAGGTTTTTAATCAAGAAGTTGATGTGCATTATATTTGATTCCTAATCCTCATGAGATGTCTCCTTGCTGAGACGTTTTAATTTATTAAAAACGGTTGCGCGATATATGTATTTTTCTATTAAGTTTGTGATGCTTTCTAAGGGAAACATATATTTTTCTCAAATGATTAATAGAACATTAGGAAGAATGTTGTGTACGTGGAAAATATGTTATTCTGTTTGACAGTTAGTCAATGGAATTCAATCTTATTTCTTTAGAACAGTGTTTTTTAAACTTTTGATGTGTGTGACCCAGTATTCAATCATCGTGCCCTCCTCATATAATAATGATGTACTGAAAGCATTAATAATATACTTTGACGCCCTAAGGCTAAAATACGACTTTAAACATAAACAGTATAAGTTATCAGGATAAGTATTATATTTTACTCTTGTTATTAAAACAAATAAATATTTTAATAATACGATATGTCAGCGTTTCTAAAAATGTGGAGTGGGCCCTTAGGGGAGGTAAAAGCCCGACAATGGAGGCGCCGGTTATAGTTAAGTCCAGAACAAAAGTTATTTAAAAAATGACTAATATACTGTAAGGAAGTATCAAAAAACAAATACATTCCGACATAATAAAAAATAAAATACACATTTACACTGATGTAATACACTTATAAATGTAGCAGTACTGCGCCATGTATTTCATAATTAATTTGGCAGTACTAAATTAAGAACAAGTTTGATAATTACCAGTCATAAATTACATTCACTATTAAATACTTATCTTAATAATTTGTACGGTTAATAATTAAGGTATCCGACTACGTTCGGAACCGGTATTTTAAAAAGCGTATAAATGGATAATTTTTGTGATATTTAGTGTCACTTAGATTAGAATATATGTATAAAATTGTTTTAAGGACATTTTAACAAAAATTTATTTAAATACAATATTTTGGCAAGATAACTTAGAATAAACCTTTTTTTTTTCAAAATGTCTCATTTTAAAAAAAGTGCTTCTAAAATAATATACTTCTACTCTTTTGTGTGTGTGTGTGTTCTTATATATAGTAAAGACTTCTCCAGAAAGTCTGAACTATTCTTTTTAAAAAATTCACATCTTTTTCAGAGTTAAAACCAAATGAAATAATCATCGGCGTTTTCTTTTTAAAATTTCTCCCCTCTGTTGTCGTAAAAATGTATAAACCCACTTCTAAGTAAAATTTTTCAAAAATTCTAGTTGAGCCTCTGTACAGAGGTCTGAGCTATATACAGGCAAAATATTATTATAATAGAATCATTGTTAAAAAGAGGAGAATGTTTTGAAAATGGGTCATTTTATGTTCATTTTTTGTCAAAATATTGTACTTGAATAATTTTTTATTGTAAGAATATTCTTGAAACAAGTTTATATACATTTTCTAATCTAAGTGACACTAAATATGATAAATATTATCCATTTATACGCTTTGCAAAATCACGGTTCCGAACAAAGTCGGATAACTTAAAGTCATATTGTAGCTTTACGTCAAAGTATATTTTTATTGACTTCAATACATGAAATGAAATATAAGAAGAATGAGCTTAAATTTAAGATTGGAAATGGGATCGCAAGTTTAGAAAGATTGAGAAGCACATAGATATGTATTTTGCTACATTTCCGTTTAAATTTTTAAATTGAAACACATTGCATTAACTATGCAAGTGTATCATTTTTTTATGTTAGAATCTATTTGTTTTGCGTCCTTTTAGACGAGAGCGTTTTGCGTCCGAGTAGTTGATTAATACTTTTTAAAATATTGTTTTAGTTTCTACAGGCTCGTGCCTCATACGTAGGTTTAGAAGTGTACGCCCCATTTTGAGAAATGCTTGTATAGGATCATCTTATAGACAAGTTGACGCAAGTGAAGTCTCCGGAAGCTAAAAGTCGTAACCAATCATAAGTCACCGTCAGTGCATGCACATGATTCAAAGTTTTTGAATTCCTCAACAATAACCGAGTTGTTGATTCTAATAGCTGTGAATTTATATCCTGTGTGTGTAAATATTTAGTTATGTTTATAAATGCACTAATGGACAAAAAATTAGCTCACCAAGAAGGAATAGTCAAAATGAAACGAAATTTTACATACATAAAGACAATTTTAATATAAGTAAATGATTAGAAAATCAAAGAAAATGGATAATTTATTTCAGAGAAAAAGGCAAAAGAAAGTAAGATTTAATACCATGTTGAACCCCCTCTATATAGTGCGAATGCACAATGCGATATAATCGGGCATTAAGGCAAACAAGTTATGTATGATGTCTTGAGACATTTCGTTCCATATTTGCTGTAACCTTGCCTACTATTTCTTTAATATTCGTGGGATCCCTATTCGCCATCCCAAATGATCACATTTATATTTGATTAGAGACAAATCTGGGGATCAGGCAGGACAGGGAATTGTAGAAAAAAGTGCGGAGACAATCTTAAGACACATTTTCCGTGAGAGGCCGAGTATTTTCTTGATGAAAAATGGCATCTGGGAGCCGTTGCATGCGTGGCAACACATGTGGTTGCAGGATGTCCTGAACAGACCACTGGGCTGTCATGGTGCCACAGATCGATACTAGAGGTGACCGTGTATTGTAAGCAATGACACCCCATACCATCACACCAGCTGTGGGATTGGTGTGTCACTGTAAACCAAAGGCAAAATTGACGCTTTCACCTCGGGGTCTCCCATACGAACACGATTGTCATCACTGCTGAGATTAAATCTTGATTCGTTCCTAAGGACGACCTGGGTCCATTCAGTTGAAATTCAGTTTCGTCGTGTATGGTACCACTCCAAATGAAGGCGTCGATGTGTGGGCGTCGAGGAAACCACACGTAATGAGCGCCGCGATTCCAAATACCCTTCCGCCAGGTGCCTTTGTATGGTTCGAGGAGACACAGGGGCCCTTAGTGAAGGTGCTACCTGTGCCTGGATATCGGCTGATGAAGTAGTTGGTTGTACGCGTGTATTTCTTACGATGTGGAAGTCTTCTCGACGATTGGTCTGTCGAGGGCATCCTTAGCCCTGTCGTAGGGTATAATACATCTCTCGGATCCAATGTTACCAACACAATCAGAGTGGCTTAATTGACGAGTTACTCGACTACCTGACCACCCAGCTTTCATCATGCTAACAAATTTCCCCTCTCAAACAGCGACAGTTGTTCATATTGTTTCTCGAAAACAGCTTAATTACATTTTTACCTCAGATCTTGCTTTGTAAACGACTCAGCACACTCATTCAATCATTGGTTACCTGTTTTATACTCAACGGAGAACGAAGTTATACGCCCTCTACCAGCTATACATAATGCCCAATCACGCTGCATTTCGCAAATCACTTGCATATCTTCCTACATGAACCTTCATTCCAAGTTTGGATACAATCCCGCAATTATTTCTTGGGACACTAATTTTTTTGTCATTTATTGTATCTATATATTTCCACTTTTAAGTTGATATTTTCTACCATTATCTGCCATTACCATCTGTAATAGGATTTTCAATTTATTATGTTTTTGCATAAGTTTTATATATTAAAATATATTCTTACCTTTTGAAAAGTAAGTTAAATCTTTGCTGTAATTACAATTTTATTACAATCGCTTTATTTTATACATATACTTTTGCAATTTATTCTCGATATATTGGACACATAATCAGCGTCAACATAGTCTAAGTTACATCAAATTTCTTTATTTACTTTAGGTTTGGAAAAATTTATACAATACATCTATAATATTTGTTTTAAAAAAATAAAATAACATTTTTTGATAATATTAATAAATAATTCCAAATAATCAAAGTAAAAAAAAGTTGAAGAACGTTTTCAAATAATATATTTCCTATATATTCTTTGAAGCAATTCGTTCCTACATAATAACAAATTAAATACAAGGTTTAATTTAGTTTTAACCCATTTTATCTCACCTTAATATTTAGAGCAGGCCTGAAAATATCATGGGGAAATCATTATTTGTATATTACGAATATTTAGGCTATTGGAACATGTAGGGATATGTAATAAATTCTTCCAGCGTGAGTTATGTGCAATTTTGAGCTTCGTTAATGGAAATCTGACCATATTTTCTCCTCGTCTAACTCTTTAATCTGTTCTAATTTATGTGCAGATAGTAAGCTTAAGGGTGGGCGTTATCCCTAAAATTAGAATTCCCATGTTATTCCTATGTGGTTCGAACTTTTTATGACGTCACGATATTACAGATATAGAAGGATGAAACTATGGGATCACCTACTACTCAGTGTATCGTTGCGACGCACGGGACCAGAAAATGTTTAGTGGAATAATAAAAGTGTATGCTTAAAAAATAATACACTAAATCATTCATAACTGATAACTGTACATTTAAAAAGTATATTCTATTATTTTTCATTACGCGTAATTATAATAATATATTAATTCATTGATTACCTGAGGAGAGAGAACTTTATATTTAGAAGAATCACATGGGGTATTAACAATGGATTCCAAATAAGTAAATCACATCTATGGACTAAAGATAACTCTTGAATGCTTACTTTGTTCCACAAAAGCCAGTTTAGAGAATAAGTCCTAGAATATTCTGTTGCATCAACTATGTGATGACTTCAGAATCAGAATTTGACTTTGCACATAAACTGATACTATAACAACTACGAATTTCTTTACAATACAACTTTAGGAACATATTAGTCCTGTAAGAACAACTTCTGTTACCTTTATCAAATGAAGCAAGTTAAAAGAAAAAAATAAAACTGAAAATAATTCTTCGATAAACTATTAGTCTCGAACATAGGAGACCTTCCACGAGTTCGAAAGAATAAAAAGAATGGTCACATGCAGCTGGAATCGTAAAACTCAAATTATTTATTTGCAAATTTTTACAATTTTAATTGGTTTCTCTTTTTTTACATGATTCTTTTTTCAGTTAGTGTTTTGCCGAGTAGGGCAACAATGCACGTTAAATCTGTTAAGAGCTTAAACGCTCCCCATTATTATGGTGTGGTAGATAGGAGAGGAGCATGCCAGCACAGGGTTCGTCCACGTACCATGGTTCAAAAGTACGTGGTCCGTCTCCAAAGTCCTTGTATTGCTGAATAGTGGGACTTTAATATTCACTCAATAAGCTAGCGTTTTTAAAAAAAATGATTAAATTTTTAAGAAAGTAAAATACTAAATTTCAGTTTCAAATCAACTAAATAAAGTTGTGGCTCGAGTCGATTTTATGAATATCACACGCACACACAATACCAATAAAGATTTGAATCTAACTAAAATTATCTAAAACCCATTCTAAACATTCCTTCTCTAAACTGCCATTCCATGTTTACAGGAGAAGTTTGAGACACGAAAGATTTAACCTCGATCAACACGAAGAGAGTCAATGACACTTTTGCACAACATCATGACACGTCGCTCTTGAGATCGTGATATAGTAACCACTAGGCCACCATTCGTATGAAATTCTTAGCGGCATATATACGTGCAACTAAGATATTGAAAGAATACTTGCCGTAATTCTGTAGAGAGTGCTTTGTTTTAAGATGAATATAAAAATCTTACGATTGTAACGAAAATAATAAAACAAATTTTGCTATATTCTTTCAGTATATATAAGCAAATATATTTATAAGCATATTAATAAAAATTACACACCATTGAGAACAGTAGTTTTTCAGAAAAGAGACAGCGAACATTTGAGAGCGATAAATTAATTTTAATGTATACAGTGATACTTCTAATCGGAGTGGAAAAAGGAATTTAAAGGCTCAATTTACTAAAAAAATACTTGGTTTATATCAGACGTTCAACGTTTAAGCAAAAATAAAGTTCTTTGTTTACATTATTCGTCATTCAAAAGGGCGTGGCCCAGTTTCAACGATTATTTAAAAAACTGATTTAAAAGCTTCTACTTACCCTAAACGTTAAAGTAAAATATTTTTAGGAAGGTTAAAATCTGTACAATTTGAAAAAGTAAAAATCTCAAATTGTTAAAGATAAATAAAAAATATTTAGTTTTTTAACATACTTTAAATATATTTTCCTATTATCTGACAGCTGCTGAGCAGGATAAATGACCAGGTTTCTAATTGATTGAGAGGGCTTTGCCCATTTTCATTTTCTCCTGATGTTTTGGCAATGTTTGATTTCATTTGCCTTTGAAAAATTTCTTTTCAATAGCTTTCCCTAGTACAGAAAAAAAATCATAGATTTAAATTCCTCTCGGCCGGCTCTGCGACAACTTTTGAGTTCAGTCTAATACCAATTGAAGGCACTGACTTCATGAAAACCATCAACGAAATGACGGCCAACAACAAATAGTCTATCTGATTCAATATGTTGCGCTTACTGGTTTTAAAAGAAAGCGTTTAATTAATTTTTTCTAAAGAACACAGATTTTTACACAGAAACAAAGACAAAAGTTTATTTTATGTTTGAAATCTACTCTTGTTTCATCATGAGAAACCTGACAAGACAGAAGTAAAGGTGCTAGATACATGAAATTTCTCACAGATCTCAATACATTTATTAGTAGAATTTCACAATTGTTCTAATAAATGTATTGATTAAATGTATGATAAATGTATTGTAAGTGTATGTATTTGTATTTTCTATTTTATATATCCATTTTCATTTCAGTCATCATTTTTTTCGAAATATAAAATTTATTTCAGACTCTAAAGAAATCAAATATTTCAAAACAAATGTAACTTAAAATTACAAGATAAAAATTTCACTGAATTCAATGCTCGAAGTGAACACAGCAATTTATAGAGTACCTAAAGGAAATACTTATTATGTTAATCTGAAAAAATTATAGCTTTTAAGTAACTTCAGTCAGTTTAAAATTTAATTTTTAAGCAGATAAGTAAAGATGACACCACACCAATTTTCTAAGCGTCCATGAAATTAAAAATGTTCGATGAAACAATTGGCGTCATTAATAAACGTTATGATAAGGAACGCGGAAAACAATAAGACACAACTTTGCAACTGTTGCGTAGCTATTAGAGGCGATCGTATACACTATTAAAAATATTTTCCTCTTTGCTGTTCTCAACTGGTGAGTAGGATAAGTGACGTTTTCTTATTTATTCGGAGTGGCTTTGTCCATTTTCATTTCCTCCATATATTTTGGCAATGTTTGGTTCTATTTGCTTCATTTGTGTTCTTTTGATTGCTACAAAAAAAGAGAAAAAATACTCTTTGTTATCTCAATGGGTTTCTCGAATTTAAAATATATATGAGTAGATCTAAATTGCTTTGGTATTGCTATGCGACGACTTTTTAGTTAAATCAGGAATCCACTAAATCATTAACTGCAGGAAAATCGTTAACGATGAAAAAAATAAATAAAAACGAATTTAAATAGTTTTTTTCTGCAAACAGTTTGAATTGCCAATCCCGTAAAAAATATGTCGTCCTTCAACTTCTTTAAAGTGGAAAAGTATAAGAATAAATTTTTTAATTTCACTGATTTCATCATTAGAATCCTGATGACAGAAAAAAGTATGTGCTTGAATTTGAGAACTTTCTCACAAATATCAGTAAATTTAGTTGTAAAATTTCACAATTGCAAGTGGTTATGCTTGTATTTTCTCTCGCGTCTATCCATTTTTCTAATTTTCAGCCATTATTGTTCTTCAAAATACATAGATCATTTAAGCTTAGAACGACTTTAAATTTTGAAATGTATTAAAAGATGAATTCTGCTTTAGAAACAACTGCAATATTTCCACTGATTCTCAATAAGTTTCTTAAGGGAAAAATATTAATATAGAAATAAATGTCTGAAGCAAGTAAGATACTTAAATGTATATACAAATACATGTAAATATTTTACACAAATAATTCAATAGAGAAAATATTTTTCAAAAGACGCAAGTAACATTTTAAGTAATACGCATAGATCAAAAGGGAGAAGTACAGCAACCAGCAATACAAAAGGCCAAATGCGGTTGGTCGACATTTGTCATATGGTGGCCAGTGCCGTTTACTTATTTGCATACATTATTTAGGCATAATCCATGAATGGATAACAGGTGCACTTAAATCCCCTACAAAAATGACGAATATATATTTTGTATTTTATGATAAAGTTAAAAGTTATGAAACACAACGACTTTCACAAATACGAACAATGCATACATAACGATTTCTGTATGCATAATTAGGTCTGCAAATACCGTCATTCAGTCTATAGAAGTATTTTAAACCGTCACTGATCAAGTTCGATCTCACAAATTATGAAAATAGTAGACAGTTTACAACAGTTACAAATCTAGTATTACGTTTTCTAACAACACTATGGAACTTAAAAAAGGGGAACAATTTAACAAAAAAAAATTCTAATACAAAAAACAATTCCGAACACTGAACTGGTAGAAATGATTAAATACCTACGAAGTCAGAAAATATACGACGCGTGCCTACGGTGCTACCACCGGGCATATGGCTCGCGAAACGAGCCTCCATCCCATAACTGACAAGTAGATGTAGAGCTATTGAACAAGTTATAATGCTGGGGAGTAGATCGCCTCTGATTGGTCGAGCCATCCGTTTGGAAAAGTTCCAGATTTCATGAAGTTTTCTGTTGCAGGGTGGAGAACTGAGTGATTGTTGTCTGAATTGGATCTTGGCGTGTGAGGAAATTGACTCTCAATGGCAGCTCAAATCTCCAAGAAATTTAAGACTTAGGGGACGGGGCAAGTCCAGATGTGAGGAAAACGGCAGAAATAAATGAAAAAAAAAATTGAGAAGTTAAGAATTTAAATTTAGCAACGTTAGTGTGCAATTAAAAAATTACACTGAAAATTAATGGTATAAAAGATTGTAGGAATTTTGTGTGAGAGTAGAATTCTTCTCTCGGTTTTCTAGTAAAATCATTAGGATTATAATAAAGGAAGATTTAGCATATTAGCATTATAAGTATTTTACAAAGAGTTAAAGAAATTTCTAGTAATCTTTTAAATGTGAGATTTAAAACTATTGATTTTAATTGCTTTCCGGATGTCGTCATTTCTCACACAACTTGTTGCTTTTACGACCATCCGGATGATAGAATTTTGGAGAGTATCTAGAAAATTAATTTGGGTTTTAGAGACAATATACGACGCGTTTTTCGAAAATTGAATCTATTTGTATAATTTCACATTTAAAAGTGGTTTCAATTTCTTTTGTGTATTTTTTTGATATACAGACTTGCGTTTCTTTTTTTCTATAAATTTGAACTATTTTACAGTTTGAAAATATTAAATTCAATGGAATGGGTAGACTTACTTCAAATACTTAAAATAAAAGAAGTAAAATTTTACATGATGTATATGGACCAAGAAATGTGTATAGCGGAATAAAAAGTAAATGCTTAAAAAATAATACACTGAATCATTCATAACTGTGATAACTGTGTACATTTAAAATTATAAACCATGATTTTTCATTACGCATAATTATAATATATTAATTCATTGATTATCTGAGGAGAGAGAGAGAACTTTGTGTATTTAGAAGAAACACCTGGGGTATTAACAATGCATTATAAATATGTAAATCACATTCATGCGCTAAAGGTGACTCCTGAATGCTAACTTTTTTTCCACAAAAGCCAGTTTAGAGACTAAGCCCCCAGAATATTCTCTTGCATCAGCTATGTGATGAGTTCAGAATCAGACTTTGCACACATTGACTGTTACCATAATAATTGCATATAACTGTAATAACCATAATTACAACACAAATATAGGAGCATATTATGCCTTAAAGATCAAAGTCTATTACCTCTATAAAAGGAGACAAATTAAAGGAAAAATTAAGAATTGAAAAGACTTCTACACTAAACTATTCGTCTCGACCAAGGAGACCTTTCATGAGTCCGAAAATGTGACAAGAAAATGTGTGTTGAATCAAACCTCAAATAATTTGTTTGAAATTTTTTACAATTATAAGTGGTTTCTCTTTTTTTACATGATTCCTTTTTTCAGCTAATGTTTCGCCGAGTAGGGCATCAATGCACGTTAAATCTTTCGATAGCTGAAACGTTCTCAAACTGGTGTGGTAGTTAGGAGATGGGGGTGTCAGCACAGGTGTCATTCACGTCACTTGACCATGGTTCAAAATTATGTGGTCCGTCGCCAAAGCCCTTGTGTATTTGGAGAGTACGACGTTAATATTCGCTTATTTTAGCTAGCGTTTCATTAAAAAAATTGATTAAATTTTTAATAAGGTAAAATACTAGATTTCATTTTTCAATTAAATACATAAAATGTTGTAGCTCGAATCGATTTTCCGAAAGTCACACGCACGCACAATACCAGTAAAGAAATTTGAAGCTAAATATAATTGTCAAGAACTTATCCGAAACATTCCTTCTCTAAACTGCCATTCCATGTTTACAGGAGATCTTTGAGACACGAAAGATTTAAACACCATCAACACGAAGAGAGTCAATGACACTCTTGCATAAAATCATGACACGTCGCTCTTCAAATTGTGGTATAATAGCCATTAGGCCACCTATCATTTGAAATTCTTAGCGGCAGGAATACGTGCAACTAAAGATATTAAAAGAATACTTGCCATGATACTGTACAGAGCGTTTTGTTTAAGATGAATATAAAAATCTTAAGATTGTAACCAAATTAATAAAGCAAAAGTTTGCTATTTTCTTTCAGTATATATTAGCCATCATTATAAGCATATAATTAAAAATTACACGCCATTGAGAACAGTAGTTTTTCAGAAAAGATACAACGAACATTTTGAGATAAATTGATTTTAAAGTATACAATGAGGCTTCTATTTGGAGTGAAAATAAAGAATTTAAAGGCTCAATTTACAAAAACGATACATGTTTGGTTTATATCAGACGTTCAAGTTTTAAGCAAAAATGAAGTACTTTGTTTACGTTTTTGGCCTTTCAAAAGGGCGTGGTCCATTTTCAACAATTATTTAAAAAAATGTTTTAAGAGCCTCTAAATACACTAGAGGTTAAAGTAAGGTATTTTTAGAAAGGTTAAAATCTGTAAAATTTGAAAAAGTAAAAATCTCAAATTGTCAAAAAAATAAGATTTTAGCTCTTCAACACATCCTAAAAATATTTTCCTCTTAGCTGTCAGCTGTTGAGCAGGACAAATTCCCAGGTTTCTCGTTAATTGAGCGTGCTTTGCCCATTTTCATTCTCTCCTGATGTTTTGGCAATGTTTGAGTTCATTTGCCTTTTTTGTGAGTTATTTTATTGTTAAAAAAATGTCACTTCAATAGTTTTCCCTAATACAGAAAAAAAATCATAGATTTAGCCGTGCTATGCGATGACTTTTTAGTTGAGTCTGAAAACAATTGAATGGACTCTGACTACATGAAAACCATCAACAAAATGACGACCAACACAAACAGTCTGTCTGGTTGTATTGCACTTACTTAACTTAAAAGAAAGCGGTTCATTAATTTTTTTAAAAAACACAGTTTTACGATGAAACAAAGACATAGGTTTATTTTATGTTTGCAATCTTCTCCGGTTTCATCATTAGAAACCTGACATGACAAAAGAAAAAAATGTTCTAGATGCATGAAATTTCTCACATATCTCAATACCTTTATTAGTAGAATTTTACAATTGTAAGTGGTTGTTCTTCTATTTCCTATTTTATATAACCATTTTCATTTCAGTCATCATTTTTTTCGAAATATAAAGGTTTTTTCAGTCTCTAAAGAAATGAAATATTTCAAAGCAAATTTAATTTATTATTACAAGATAAAAATTTCACTGAACTCAATGCTCGAAGTGAACACTGCAATTTATAGAGTACATAAAGGAAATACTTATATTAATCTGAAAAAATTATAGATTTTTAGTAACTTTAGTTAGTTTCGCATTTAATTTTTAAGCAGATAAGTAAAGATGACACTACACCAATTTTCTAAGCGTCCGTGGAGTTAAAAACTGTTCGATGTAACAATTGGCGTCATTAACCCGCGGTCACTCGCGCCTGTTTTTGCTACCGTCGTTACTCGCGGGGTGTAGAGAACACCCGATACTTTTATCACGTGTATTTAATTATGAAAATAAAATTAAGTCATTATGATACATATTTATTAAGTACAAGATGTTTTTTGTATTATGCAAATAAAATTATTAAATTTATTGCATACAAATGAGATTAACACATTAATTTAAACTAAACATACTAAATTTTCATTTTAAAACGCATAATTTTATATTTTTTCATAAACCAGTAAACTGTACATACCCGTAATAAATATACTTTATAATCAATAAGATAATGATTGTAGAAAGTAGAAAATTAATATTTTAATCATTTTCCAAAAATTCAGAGCAGATTGTATACATATGCTCAACTTCTCGCAGGAGTTCTCAGCCCCCAGATAAATGTTTGTAGGTCATCACTTTCCAATCATTCGAGAAAGAAGGATTGCATCAGGCCTGAAGGTTCAATGACCTAAAATGTGCAGCTACAGAAAAAATTTGTGGTTCTGCGCATTCTTTTTAGAATCCTGGGAGGATTTTCTTGTTGCTGGGGTGTACAGAACACCTTGCGCGAGTGATCGCGGGTTAATAAACGTTGTCATAAGAAACGCGGACAACTCTGCAACTTGCGTAGCTATTAGAAGAGATCGTATACGCTATTAAAAAAACTTTCCTCGTAGCTGCTGTCAACTGCTGAGCAGGGTATTTGACAAGTTTTCTCATTTATTCGGAGGGCTTTGACCATTATTTTTCCTCCTTATATTTTGGCAATGTTTATTTCTATTTGCTTCTTCTGTGTTCTTTTGATTGCTACAAAAAACAACAGAAAAAACACTTTTGTTATCTCAAAGGGTTTCTCTAATTAAAAATGTATATGTATAGATCTAAACTGCTCTGGTATTGCTATGCGACGACTTCTTGTTAAATCAGTAATCCACTGAATCATTGACTGCAGGAAAACCGTGAACGGAAAAATGAAAAGAAATCAAATAGTTTACTTTGTGAAAACCGTTAGAATTACTGATCCCGTAAGAAAGAGATCCATTAACTTCTTTAAAGTGGAAAAATATAAGAACGAAATTTTTTATTTCACCGATTTCTACATTAGAATCCTTAAAAAACGGAAAAAAGTATT
The DNA here is from genome assembly GCA_019973955.1 of Trichonephila inaurata madagascariensis. Lineage (NCBI taxonomy): Eukaryota > Metazoa > Arthropoda > Arachnida > Araneae > Nephilidae > Trichonephila > Trichonephila inaurata. Next base: position 24,266 of record BMAV01002315.1, read on the forward strand.
TGCTGGAATTTGAGAACTTTCTCACAAATCTCACTAAATTTAGTTGTAAAATTTCACAATTGCAAGTGGCTGTGCTTGTATTTTCTCTTGCGTGTATGCATTTTTCTAATTTTCAGCCATTATTTTTTTTCTAAATACAGATCAGTTTAGAACGACTTTAAATTTTGGTAAGTATTAAAGGATTAACTCTGCTTTAGAAAGAAGAGCAGTATTTTCAATTATTCTCTACAATTTTTTTAAGGGAAAAATATTAATATAGAAATAACTGTCTGAAGCAAATAAAATACTTAAATGCATGTGAAAATACATGCAAATACTTTACACAAATAACTGAAAAGGGAAAGTGTATTCAAAAGATGCAAGTAACATTTTAAACAATACACAAAGAGTCAATAGGGCGAAGTACAGCAATCAGCAATACAAAAGGCCAAAGGGGTTTTCCCCCGACATTTGTCATATGGTGGCCACAGCATCGTTTATTATTTGTATACATTATTCCAAATTTATAAGGGATTAACAAAAATGCCCAAATCCCGTAAAAAAGGACAAATAAATTTTTTCGCTTTTTATGAAAAAATTTAAAATTATGAAACACGAAAATTTTCCCACAAAAACAAAAAATTTTGGGAAAATTTTATTTTTGTACGCAAAAAATTAGGTCTGCATAAACGGTCATTCAGTTTTTGAAGTAATTTAAACCGTTACTTAAAGTTTTCCCTCTCACAAATTTTTAAAAAATATAGAAATTTACAACAGTTACAAATCTTGTAAAACGTTTTCTAACTACCCCCAAAAGCAAAAAGGGGTTTTAAGGGTTTTCAAAAGAAAAAAAAAACCAAATACACTCAACTGACTCCCATGATTAAATTCCATAAAAAGGAAAATTTTTACAATTGGTTTAAATTTAAATTTTTTGTATAATTTCATATTTAAAAAATGGTTTTAATTTTTTTTATGTAATTTTGGGTATACAATTTCTGCTTTTTTTCCCTAACTTTAAAATATTTTTCAGTTTGAAAATAAGGAAAATTTAAAAAGGAAAAAAAAGGGGGGAAAAAAAATTGAAAAAAGGCCAAAAATTTTTTTGCAAAAAAGTAAGAAAATGTGGTTTGAATTAAAAAAATCTTTTTCTTAAAAAGGACTTGGTACCCTTTGGGAAACTACTTTCTTTCTTTTTTTAATTTTATTTCTTTTTTAAATTATATTTTTTAAATTTTTATATGGGGGGGTTTTGATTCCCCAAAAAAATTGAGAGATGAAATTTTTCACTTATTATTCACACAGTTTTAAAAATTTAAATGTTTTGAAGAAAATTTGGAAAATTTTAAATTCCTACCCCTTCTGTAATTATCAATTTTTTAACATGATTTTTTTTTGTAATATACTTATGGATGTTATAACCAACTTTAGGGATCCATTTTACATACATCTAGTTTACATGGTGATTTCGCATACATTTTTTAAAATCAAACGGTACAAAAAAGATTTCCTGCATTTTGTACTTTTACCATATACCGAAGGTAGTTTGTTCTTTTAAAGGAAAATATCCTCGCTTCGATGATCTTTGAGGGGTGATTTTAACTTTAATTTCAGTTGGAAAACTGAGCGCTAATAGTTTTTGAATGATGAATTCAAGCTCTAAATGAACACAAACCAAAATGTTTCGACCACTAACAGTGGTACTGTTTTTGATGCGATTTTTCAACGGTTTTCAATGCTTTGAAATCACAAGTATATGTGTTATATTTTAGTTATCATAAGTCTATTTATTGTCTCCACTCTTCCCCAAATTGATCAAGAATAATTATTTTTGATAAAAAAAAATTGCATTACTCCTTGTGTTAATTAAATAAAATTTTCATTAAAGATATAATTATTCGATAGAAAACTATTTCCAATCATACCCAATTCATTTTTTTCAGGATATAAGCTCCTATTGCGTATTTACTAAGATAACGTGCTATATGTTACACATCATATACGACTACTGTAAGGCTCATTTCTTTTTTATTTAAATTTCTTTCAGATCTTGTTTAAAAAATTCCATAGTTACTGCAAGTACTCTCAGCCGGTAACGCATCCAAAAATGACATGCAAAAAGCTTTTCTACTTGTAGAATCACTCCTAGATAATTAATTCTTAATTTTTTTTAAATATTTTTCTTTATAAATTTAATTTCTCCTTTTCAGTATTTGTAACAAGCCAAGCTAACAACACCAGCAATATTGTGCTTTCAAGATAGGGAGTGGAAGATCGAGTCATAGATCCAGTCTCCTGGGAAGTTCAACTTACTTCAACTTTCAAAATGGATCCCTAATTTTATCGTTAGCTTTATTTGTAACACAAAGGAGAAAAATGGAAAAGAGTGGTAAATAATCATAAAAGGATTAGCATTTTGAATGCTTTAATGTATCAGAAAACACAAAATGAGAAAAATCACTTTAAGTTCATAGTTCTGGATAAAAATATAATTATAATAAGCTCAAATAAACTTCAAATACCTCTTAAAGACTTCGGCTGTATATTTTCTACTTAAGTAATTAGATTTTTATTTTGTTTCAAGTTATACTTTTTTTATATATATAGATTTTAAGAGGGTATAAATTTCCCAGGAAAATTAAAGGATAAAATAGAGTAAAATTTTTTTCAGTCATGACTAAAATTGTAGTTCTTTTCTTCACATAATATTGAATAATGATACATGTATGAATACATATGATGAACTAACATTTCGAAACTATTAATAAAAAAATTGTTTTAGTTCAAACATTTTATAAGCACACATTTCACTAAGAAAGAAAAATTACAATATCGTAATGCCGCAGAAATTTCCTTCTTTACAAATAGAATATTACTGTTTAATAGCTATTATTTCTCTTTTTCAAATATCAATATATATTTTTACGAAAATATGTATTTTTTATGCAAAAAGCATAACTTATATACCGAATTGGCTCTTATATGTTAAAATTATTCAATTGCAGGCACTTCTAACTACCATGTTTTCTACGAGCAAAAGTGATATATCAATTGAAATATGATACAAAAATGCAAAGAATATCACTAAATAGAATTAAAAAATCTATATTTTGTAATTATTACAATGTATTAATTCTTTTTAACTTAAATTTTCTCTGAAACTTGAAGGAAAATTGCCTGAAACCAACTCTTGACTGAATGAATGGGCACCAAAATGATCTCAACTACCATGACCAAGTTTCGATTAATGAAATAGGTTTTAAAAGATAATGTGTGTAAATTTTACCATTCATTCAAAACATTTTAAAATAAATGCTAAAAGGTCATTCTTCACCATTTCTTAAGGGAGCTTTAGCAGAGTCATCTTGGTCACCTGTCTATAGAAGGTTTGTAGTACGTGCAATATACAGAGGCTGAAAATGCTGGGCGTAGTGCACAATTTGGGAGAGTGAAGACAAAAATAACGTACACCTGTCACTTTTCTCGTTGAAATTTTTTAGCGCAGTCATCACGTTTTCTTCTAGATTGCTTCAAATTCCAATTTACCTTCGTAATGCGTATAGTGCTGTCAGAATATTAAATAATTTTCACTTTAGAATAAGCAACTGGTGTATTGACGACAGATTCTAAAAAAGAGAATCCCGTTTATGCTCTCGAGACGACTTCTGATTGTTTTTTCAGGATTAAGCTTATTTCTAGAAATTAGGTTTCACGAGACTTCACTTGTATCAGTCTTACTATACGTTGACTCTAAAGGATTTGGAATACGATAGGAATAATGATTGCGCTTACACCTCACACTTGTAGAAGCTAATAATCCTAGAGGAGACAACTAAGGAAAAAACAGTTGATAAGTCTATCTTAATAAACACATTAGTCTCATCTACGGAGACCTCTCAAGATAACTCAAGACCTTTAGAAAATTTAATTAAGAAAAAAAAAACTCAATTTATTTATACAATTTTATAATTATAAGTGGTTGCTCTTTTATAAAATGATTCCTTTTGCAAACAATCTTTCTTTTGAGTTTTTTTTTTTTAATAGTATCAGATTTTTAAACTCTTTCAATTCATAGAACTTCTCTAAATATTTGATTAAAATTTTTATTTTAAATATAAATAAAGAATATCACTGAATTCAGTATTTAAAATGAACTAATCAATGGCAGGAAATACCTAAGAAATATTAATTAATTTAGCTTGAGAATCTGATAGCTTACAATTCACAAAATTTTTATTGATGTTTCTAATGAAATTAGTAAAGTTGTGACATCATGTCACTTTACCTAAAGTCAATGCAAACAAAAAAGTTACTCTCAATCTAAATCATTTTTGGATGAGAAAAATTCCAACATATAAGAGTGGTTTGTCAAAGATGATTATAGAATCTTACGAATGTGGTAACTTTAATTTAGCAAAGGTTGAAAGTTTAGTTTTAATATACAACATCTGACAATGAAGTTCGGTTAATGAAGTCAGAACAACAGATCTGTTAACACTGGCGAAACAAAACGCTGCACATGCATAGTGGGAGGTGTTGATCATTTGCTCACCGTTGTTCAGTTGAGCGTCGTTTGTGTTCCATGCAAGACTTGAAATACAAAGTGCTTGTTCAGTGCGTTGATTCTTAACTGAGAACAAGAAAATTAATGATTTAAATATCAGAATAAAGGTTAGTCATAAGCTTTACAAGACACCGAAAGAAGATTTAGCGATGCTGGTACGTGTTCTTGAAAATAAAGCACTTTCCATACAGTGTGTGTACGAGTGGTTCGCCTGTTTTCGAGAAGGCCGAGAAGATCGGCGACATCCATCAGTAACGAAACCCTTGAGAAAGTAAGGAAATTAATCATGAAAGATCGTCGATTAACTGTGGGCATGATAGATGTACCCAGTATTTAGGGATGATAAAAAAAGTGGGTATTACGTATGGTACGACTCCAGTAGGCGCAACAAGGTTCTTAGTTTTTTGTTCATGACAATGCTCACCCTCACACAGCCAATATCCTCAAACAGTTAATCGAAAAAAAATGGGCAGATGCAAATTTAACATCCACCATACTCGCTAGATCTCAATCATTCCTTTTCACACGACTCAAACTTGATTTGAAAGGAAAGATATTTGACGATATTTTTGACTCTTAATCAAACGCAGCGAGGCGTTTGAACTCCATCCCTAAAGAAGACTTCTTACAAACTTTCAGAACATGCATTTCAGATCTCAGTGGTACATAGTTATGGGAAATGACTATTTTGAAAGACAGTAAGGTAAATTTCATTAATATTTTATTTACCTTAAAGTTACAAGACTACTCACCGAACTTTATAGTCAGAGGCTGTATATCTTAGGCCATAAGAAAGTGGAAATCGTAGTTCTTATGGTTATAAAAGATAAAGTTTAAAAAATCTAAGATAGCTGCAAATAAGGAAGTTAATGCTCCAAAAACTCATAGCAAACTTGAATTATATGATAGTGAGGACGAAATATAATCTTGAATCCTAAAAGGTGCAGAAAAAAGATCGGAACCACATATTAGATCCAACCGTCATCAATATTGCGTTATATCAAAAATTAGAGATACACGTAGTTAAACTTGCCGATATCAAACTGCACTGAATTTAGTTAACTTAATCTTAAGTATCGTACTGAGACATCAAAAATACATCTCTTAAACAGAATGTTATGTTAGGTATACAATCCCACCGCGCGCGGTTGCTCTAGTTTAAAAATATATACAATATGCAAAAGATGCTACATAATTTACTGGGAGGAGATGACTGGTGAAGTCTGGATTTTCTGAATAACACGTGTCATGCACGATCGTATATTATCCTGTTCTTAAATAAACATTGTACACTTCACTGGTAAACATGCTGTATATAAGACAGGTAGAACCATATCATATACCAATGTGTCACTTAATTGTCAAATACAACTTTAAATATACAGACTCAAAGTACAGAAATTGAGAACTAATATTACGTATCGTTCAGAGACAGCATTTTGCATAACCCTCTAAAAGGATTTTAGATTATGTATAGAGTATCACATTAAGAAAATTGTATAAATAATTTAAATATTGTTGATATGCAATACAATTTCATCCGTAAAGGTAATGACTGTTAAAATCAGGATTTTCTAAGTAGTGGGAATCATAAGTAGGTTCTATAATATCCTGCTGACATAATAGAATTCGTATAATTGGCAGGTTAAAAAATAATAAAACACTTTGATTCTGTAGGATGTTTACGAATGTAACCAAAAAGTTGTGAAGGGTTTTGGTAGGCAGCATTCGAACTCTAAATCACTATAGAACATAAAGTCTCAATTCACATTTATTTGAAGTAACTCATAAAAAAGTCATAAAAGGTGTGATGTTGAATGGAAAGAAAAAAGACAATGAGAGTTGAGAAACACAATTTATTTAACTGAATGATGCAAGTTTAGTATACCAACACGGAATTAAAAGCTCGACGTCAGAAATCCAACGACAAATATTTCCTCAGGAAACGATCCAAGTTGAAGCCCCCCAGGTCAAAGCACAGAGACGAAACAAGTTTTCCACACGTGTTTAATCAATTCCACTTTATGGCCGATGTAAGCTATAACAACGACGAGCCTTAACGTGACCTCCTCCAATATTACCGCCAGCGTCTCATGCCCTGTCGATTGCAGGTAGCTACAGAACAAAAACACCAAATGATTAAGATGTGAAGAGCATGGTAGGCACATACAATGGTTGCACTTCGTTCACGTTTTGTCACGTCACATACACAGAGATATAATCTATAAAAGATCCTTCATCCCCTACCTGAAATTGTATTTTTGAGCTAAAGAGTGGGAGTCCTGAATGGTAAAACAAAGTTCGTTGAGTTTGTAGAGACAAAGATCTTATTGTATGTTAGGATAAGGCAAGTGGATGACGTCAGGCTCTGAGGGTTGTTCTTGAGGGCTTCAGCGGGAGAGATCTTGAGGATTTTGGCGGGAAGTACTTGTTGTTGGAGTAGAGGCAACCGCATTGGTTGGGTGCAATAAGTGAGAAAGCCTTCCATTGGCTGCCCTAAATTTGGGTGTAATTTGGATGAAGGTTAGAAAAGAAAAAGCTTGCCCGGTGGGTGCAGTGATAAGAAATTAAGTGATATAAAGTGCTTAGGAATTAAAAGTTAAAAAGGGGTAAAAATTTAGTTTACTTAGTTTGTGCATTCACCATCGGTGAATGCACGGTGAATGCAAAGGATCAATATTAAGGAGGGTTGTATGAGTCTAGGAGTAATTTCCTAGATCTCTTAGTGGAATCGTTTAAGTTATAATTTTGAATATCAAGTAAATTTAAATCATTAGTATTAGGAAGGTAATTAAAAAATATAATTGTGAGAGTTTGGATGAAGTTTTTAAAAGGTTAATATCAAGGGCCTTATAAATGTAAGATTTTCTGGTATTACTACCAGCTCTTGTAATATTTCTGAAATAAAAGATTTGAGAGACTTCTAGCATTTTAATATTGGTATTAACTGCTTAACCCCACACAGGGCAAGCATAAATTAAGCTCGAGCGCAAAACAGCAGTGAAGATAAGTGCCTTTTTGTTGAGAGCCGTTTAAAAATTCCGGTAAATTAAAGGGAAAATTAATCTAAGCGTGATCCGAAATGTCTTTCTTGCGTTTAAAATATGTTGTTTCCAAGTGAGTGCTTTATCTAAAGCAGTATCTTAGCATTTTGTACTCTGAGACCGTTGTAGTGATGTGGAGTATAGAGTGGGAGGCGTGCATCGATTTCTTCGTCTGGTAAAAAGCACAACAACCGTTTTTTCAACATTGATTTTTATTTTCTATGTTTTAAATAATTTTTTCAGGAGAGGTGTTTATTTAGAGCAAGTGTGATTGTGTTGTGATTTTTGTAACATGCCAGTATACAGGTGTCATCATCATAGAGATAAATCATTGTTTGTGGGTATGTGGGCATGTTATTCATGTGAAAGTTGAATAATATTGGGCTGAGGAGAAAACCCTGTGGACAGCCAATATTTTTGTTGTGTGTATCCAATAGTGTGTTATGAACTGTGACTTAATAGTATCTTCTTACGAGGTAGGAATGTATAATATGAATTTGTGAAGGAAGGAAGTGATAGCGAATTAATTTATAAACGAAACCACGGTCAGAAACTTTCTGAATATCAAGAAAGACAGTTACAGTGGATCTGTCTCTCTGAAATCCAGCGGTAATTTTTTCCGTGAGTCTGAGCAGAGATGGCAGGTAGAAAAGTGTTTAGTGAAGCCATATTGGTTTGAGTTAATTAGATTAGTATCAGAAATATAGGAGTGTGGTAATTCTATTGAGAATAATATGCTCAACAATTTTACTTAATGTAGGTAATAAAGAAATTGGCCTATAGCTTTGAGGATGATGAATATTTTTATCAAGCATTTTAATGGAGAACATGATGTTAGTTTTCCAATTGTTAGGGAAATACCTGAGAAAGAGAATTTTATTAATGATATTCGTTAGATGAAATAATGGTTTTAGTAGTGAAATTTTTAATAATCTTATGAGTAATATTGTCTATTCCTGATTGACATCAGATACATTTGAAGTGTTAAAGTTGCTTGGTCTGTTGTTTTCTGTGAATTTGTCTTTGAGAGTCTTTGATATGTGGTTTGCTTTCGTCAGAAATAGTGACACCAGAAGCAGTGTTTAAAGCAGGAATGTGTGTTCGTTTTCTTTTGAAAATTTTGTTTCTGTTCCATACACTTTTATCTTATGTACTGAGAGCTTCTAGTTTAGCTTTACATGTGACTTTTGACTGTTTTTTCTGCTATCGTTTAATTTTTGCTTGAAGTCGGTTTTTTTCAGTTTTGTGAATAGGATTTGGCGGGGACTGAAAGACTTTTTTAGCGCTGTTTTTACGAGAAATTAGATCTGTGATATGATTTGGGATGCAAGTGTGTCGGGTATTTGTGATTGCTTGTGAGGAGGTGGATTGGGCAAAGCATATGGCTTTAGTAAAGTTGGTGATTTTATTTTCTAGGATAGTTGGTTTATTAGTATTAGTATAGTTTTCGAGATGTACATTTTTATTAAGGTGTTGCATAAATAAGGGCCAAAGGTGGTAATTGCTCCAGTATTTTCTTGATGAACGGGTTTGAGAAGAAAAATGCAGAACACATCAGAAGATCAGAGGATAACTCAGCTAGAGAAGCTATCGTGAAGGGGAAGTTAAAGTTACCAATTAGAGCTATATCCAGGGTGTTTTGAGAAGTATACCTTTAACTGGTAATTGTATTAGGATAAATGATTTCGAGATCCATAAGGTCTGCAAAATCTTTAAGCTGAGTTTCTCTAGACGAATTATTTGAAGAAATAAACGTATTGTGTGTGGCGTTAAAATCGCCATAAATCAAAATGTCTGTTGACCTGAAGGATAGTCTCTAGGTATAAGGTAAAGACACAATTATCGGAGTAGGGGGTGGATGTAAACAGAAGTTATTGTAATTGGGTATAGAGATTAGAAGGGTTGAGAGTAAACAGAATTGTTTCAACATGATAAAACTGGGGCGTAGGATTATTAAAGTGATGAATAGATTTTTTAATGAGAAATATGGTGCCACCGCGTAAGCCTTCCCTTCTGTGATTCTATCATTTCTGTAACATTTATAATTATTCATGTTTATGTTGTTCTTAGGTCTCAGATGTGTTTCATGGCTAGAATATATAACATCGGGACTGTACTTCTCAACAAGTAATTTAAATTCGTGAATTTTACTTAAAACACCTTTTTCATTCCATGAACACAAACTCAGCCCAATCATTATTCGACTATTCATGATCCTTATCTAGAATAGCCTCTACCAAGGCGTACAGCTAGCGTTATTATTTTTAACAGAATTAGCTAAGGGAGGGGCTAGTAATAAAATTCATGTTATTAATTTGGAAAGTTAAAGCTGTCAAAGACTAATTATCCCTTTTAAGGATTGGGTAATAAGATTGGCTTTAGGATTTTGGTTTTGATTAAAATTTACAGTAGTTTGAGAGAGGACAGTTGATTAATTGGCCTGAGATTGCGAGGTAACGGCAGAATTTCCACTACTTCGTGTCGCCATTTGTTGGATAATTTTCGAGTTAGAATTGGTAGCCTTTTTATTTTTTTGTTGCATTTGCATAAGAAACAATAGATCTAACAATACTATTGATTACGTTAGTGTAGTTGTTGTTAGTAGATCCTTTTTTGGGCTTAGGGTAAAGCGGGCATTTGGCATAGTTTGCCATGTGTCTAACAACCTTACAGTTTATGCAATACATTTGTTCAACACGTTGTATAGCACATTCCTGAAATTTGGTGGGGGTCACCGCATTTTTAAATCACTGGGTTTTAAATGGCAGTTTTCTGCCGTATGATTAAATGTGTTGCATGAGAAGCATTGGGACACCCCTTTGCTCTCGTAGCCTTCAACGCAAACAGTTAAGAAACATAATTTATTCAAATCGAAAATTTTAGAATTGTGGATGTTGCGGGGTAAAAAATTAGAATACCGGTAGGGTTGATTTGTAATACGGCCAATTAATTGGGATACTTTATCTACGGTGAATCCGAGTTCTATTAAGTCATTTTTGATTTCATCCGTCTTAGTGTCGCGGGGTAGTCCTTTAATGACTACCTTGATTGGGCGTTTTTCCTTGAGTGGGATGACGTAAAATTCGTATTTTAAATCTTCTAAGAGGTTAATGAATTGTCTGTGTATGTCGTTAGTTTTAGTGTAAAGTTTCAAGTACTCACCAAAGAGTTTACCGCGTGTTGATGGGAGTTTGTCCGGGACTATTTTCATTTGCTGTTTGTATATGTCGTTTCTTTTAACATAGTTGGTAGTGGAACATAGTTAGGATTAGTTGCATTTAGAGTGTTTTGGTTAGGTGTGGAAGCATTTTTAAGGTGTATTCATTAGGTAGAAGTGCATTTACGGTATTTTGGATAGTTGTACTATCCGAGTGAGTAGTGAGGTTTTCTGACATATCCTGAGATAAAATAATATATTTTTTTGCAAAATCAATTTGAAAATTTGGTTGAATGTCATTAAATTTAAAATTTTTTCTAGATGGAGGCGTAATAAGGCCATCGTAGTTTCCTTTTCGTTTAGTCGGGAGAGATTTTTCGGTTTCCATATTTAATTTAGCATTACTGCTATCCTGAGTATCTGAGATCGTTATAATTTGGGTGTTGGCGGGGAAATAATGAAGTGGTAAGCCATCAATGACAAAAGGGGAGAAAGAGCTGAACTCACATTTACCGCTTGATAATGCAGGTCTGTGAACTCGTAGAGGTTATTGAGGAGCTCCTTTACATAACGATTGCCGGATCGTAAATTCCAGAGGCATTCAGTGCATCCAAGATGAACTGTTGTCCTCTTACAAATGTTCAGTACCGGTCCACGACCTTGGAAAAATGCAGCAGCCGTGAACCGATCTTGAACGGCGTGGTAGGCCTAGTAAGCGTCCGTGGTCCCATGTGTAGAAGACTGTCAAAATTCAGATCTGTAGTTGAAAAATAGTAAAATCCAGAAATAAATATTAAAACAAATAAAAAATGGGTGTCGCTTTATCCTGTAAGGTCTAAAAAGAGCTATAGAGTCCACGAGCTATTGCTCCCAACTGCTTGATGTGTGCGTGTTAAATCCAAAGAACATAGAAGTGAAACATCACGGAGTACATTTGCTTATACACTCTGTTCTCTAGTAATCAATATTAGTTGCCTACAGCTAAACTAATTTAATGGGGAGGTATTTGGAACAACAAACAACAAATAATTTATTTGAAATGCTTTACAGTTATAAGTGGTTACTCTTTTTTATTTAAATCCTTTTTCAGCCAGTCTTTCTTTATAAAAATTTGTTTTAACATTAGTTTGGAAGTAATAATTCGGCTTAAATGAAAGGAGAAATTATATGTTAGTTATATTGGTAATATTTATATATTCTGTTCTGCATATATTCATATATTAAGAAGTAAATTTATATGATTCAAAATTAACACATAAGGAAACTGTAAATATCTAAATTTTATATTAACGTTTATTATCTAATTATGCATGTATTTTACCGGAATCTGTGTTCTGTTGTTGCAAGCTGAATCAAATTGGTAGATTGGTTTGGCAAGCTACAGCTTTAAATGTTTGTCGACCCCTGGTCTTCTCCATTGCATTTCATTATGTGTAATTAAATGATGACCTGATTGATTATATAACGATCTTTGATTTTAGAAAAGGCACTTGGTGTATTGAGGATAGATTGTAAAAATATAAATCACGTAAATGCGGTGGAGATGAGTTCAGGATGCTTAAAATGATTCATATATGCATTTCCAGAAAAAATGTGCACACAAATTGAAGACTAAACCCCTAGAAAAATCACTGGCATCAGCTGACCTTTAAAATAAAGTTTCCATTCTGTAGACCGACTGCAACCATAATAAATTCGAGTTTCTCTTTCTTAGATTTTTTAGAACGTATGAGTCATATCAAAAGAACGTTTTTTTTCTTTACAAAAGGAATGAAAACTTTTTTTTTTCTTTTATGGGCTGAATATTAGCAACTATGTCTTTCTAGACACGTCAACTAACCAAATGTAAGAGCCATTTCACTAGTGTAATCATCTAGAGGCGGCCGAATTGGGCGATTAAATTTACTTAATTCAAGCTCTCTGGGGATGCTAAATATTGGCGTGATTTAATTTTGCCGAGAGTACCAGAACCAAATTGAAAATAAAGGAATCTTTCCCATGCTGCAAAATCATATGTCGTAGGTGATATCGATTTTCGCATGCAGCAAATCTAGTGACTCCAGCCGTTGTCGAACACGCACCTTTAGGATTGCGAAACAAGCAAGTTACCTCTAAATGATCAAACATATACTGAAAAAACTACTTTAACAAATTATTGGCATCAGCCACAGTGACCTCTCCTGAGTTAACGCAAGAATTAAGCTAGAAACTATTCATACAGAATGGGCGTTGAATGGGCGTTGTGTTTTGGGCATCTGGACTGTAAGACAGTCCTCAATCCCATATCATGATAAGTCTATGATGGGAGCGACGAATGTGGGGTTTTCCTTTCTGCTTAGTGGCATGACGGCGATTGGTTGGGCGATGGAATCCGGGAGGCGTGGCTTCAGTTCTATATCTGGGTTGAAAGTTGAGTGATAATTTTGACTTGGGTGAGAGCTTAGAGACTGCTCTCTGATTGGGTCTGGTACAGTGAATAAGTGACCGTTTGGTTTTGCCCTGGGGCTGAGATACAGTTCATGGGGAGGCGCTTGTCCAGTGGGAAGGAGAAAATGTATTGACTAAAAATTATGAAAGTTAAATAATGGGAGACTGAGATGCAAAAAATTATTGCATTAGAAAAGATATTAAGGAGGGTTGTAAGAGTCAAGAAGTATTCTTTTTGGCCTTTTAGTATTATCATTGGGGTGTAAGGAACTAAATTTTGATATTAGAATTATTGGTATCAGGTAGAGCGTTAAAAAAGTTGATTGCAATATTCTGAATATGAGTTCTAAACAAAAGTAATTTTAAGGGCATGCGTATGCCGTCATTGCGCATATATCTTGTAGCTTTGACGATCAAAACGAATAAGAGAATTTTGCAGGATATCAAGATTATTAATGTTTGTATTGGCAGCCTATCCCCAAACGGGACAAGCGTAAGCTATAATTAGCGCATAACGGCTGTATAGAAGCACTTTGTTTTCTATACTTAAATATGAGTTCCGGCCTATTAGGTGGTAGAGAAGTTTAAACATGATTTTCCGGAACTTATCGCGAGCGTATGAGATGATTTTTCCAGGTAAGGTGAGAATCGAAAATAATTCCGAGATATTTGGCTTCCTGAGACCAGGGGATCTGTTTGTTGTACATTATGAGCGGTGGTGGCAGAGAGTGCTTTTTTGTGAAAATAATGGCTGTAGATTTGCCAACGTTGATGCTGATTTTCCATTTATCATAGTAGTTTTGTAAGAGAGAAGGTGTTTTTTTAATGCGTAGGATATAGTTGTCAAGTTTTTGTATGTTGTGTGGATGGTAGTGTCGTCGGCGTAAAGGTTGATTTTTAGTAAGCGAGTAATTGGGAAAATCATTTATGTATAGATTGAAAAAGGGGACCGAGCAAGCTACCTTGTGGACACCCTGCAGAGACATTGTGAGAGTTAGATAACAACTCGTTAACTCTAATTATTCATACAGAAATACAAACATGAAATAATTTATTTGAAATACTTTACCATTATAAGTGGTTTCTCTTTTTTATGTAAATCCTATTTCGGCCAGTATTTCTTATCGAAATTTTTATTAAACTTTAAGAGGACATGGTATGATTTACTCCAAAATTTTTCATTTAAGGATTTTCAAATACTTTTTTGGTTGCCTGCAATGTGCGTATATTATGTAAAAAAGATTTTATGCTTAAAATTTCATTAAAAACTAACCATTTAATTTTTTAAGAAAAACTCTACAAACTCGATTAAATTTTTTCCCATTCAGGACTGTCACTTGTTAGCGCAAAAATACAATTTCAGATAGGGAATGGGGGATATTTTATAGATCCATATCCCTGTGACGTGAAAAAACGTGTTTTTAAGTAAAAAACTTAAAATTTGTGAAGTGATTTTAAATTGCTACTCCTCCTACAAAAATTTACATACACGCCTGAAATTTGATTTACAAGTATATCCAACCATGCATAACGAAATTTGGTATGGGTTTTGCTATAACTTGATTGGTATTCCATGAATGTTTATTGAAATTTTCTTAAAAGAATTATAAATTCTGAGTTCAAAATATTTTTTAAAAATAAGTATAGCATTGATTCAAAAATGCTTACAAACTTTTGTTACATGTACTATTAGCAGAAGGTAAAAAAAAAAAAATTCAAAGCATTACGCACAATTGAAAAGAAGCATTATCATTTTAAATGAAGGCAAACTAGTTATTTTATCTTTATGACATATGTCTGCTTAAAATTTTGATTTTCCATAACAATGAGAATAAAAATTATCATAAAAGCTATAATAATTCAGCGTTTTTTAAGTTTAGTGCTTCCAAATTTTGTGAGGTTACAGAAATATTTATAAATAATGTTTTAGGTTAAAAAAATTAGATTTAATTTTTTGACATATTTTTGTCAATTGAATCGTATCGTGTCATCTTAATTTGAAAGTAATAATCCCCTTAAGTGAAAGGAGAAATTATTTTTTAGTTATATTGGTAATATTTATATTCCATGCTGCATATTTATATCTTAAGAAGTATTTTTAAATGATGCAAAATTAATGCATAATGAAACTGTAAATATCGAAATTTTATTACCGTAAATTCCGGCGTATAACGCGCATCTACACTTTCAAGCCAATTTTTTTAATTTTTAGGTATGCTATCCGTATAAGGCTCACCCCCTTTTTAACGAAGAAATCTGAAATATTAATATGTATTGTTTTTATGTTTTGAAGTAATTACTTCAAGATATTTTATCCCAGACTTTTGAAAAAAATAGTATACTTCTAGAACTACAACTATTCTTGTTCTTAAGGCAAGTTATTTCTCTTAAATTAACATTGTATCGATACACATCTAGAAGTAATTTTTTTATGTCCATTCTTTTTGTTATTATTAAAGCTATTGTTTTTATCCCCGGCGTATAACGCGCACCATTATATTTCGATCTTTTTTTGTGTTCAAAGTCCGCGTTATACGCCGGATTTTACGGTATATATATATATATATATATTATATAATATATATATATATATATATATATATATATATATAACATGTATTATCTAATTATGCATGCATTTTCACGGGAACCAATGTCTTGCTTTTGCAAAGTGAATTACATTGGTTTGGCACGTCACAGATCCAAGTCATATCACTTGGGTGCTATCGACTTTCGCATGCAACCAATTTAGAGACTCCAGCAGTGGTCGAATACGCACCTTTAGGATTACGAATCAGGCACGTTACCTCTAAATGATCCAACAGATACTGAAAAGACTACTTTAATAAATTATCGGTCTCACTACAAAGACCTTTTTTAAACAATATAAAAATACGAGATAAGACATTTAGAGCTACAAAGCTCAAAAAATTTATTTGAATTATTTTGCAATTATAAGTGGTTTCTCTTTATTATGCGATCCCTTATTGAGCAAGTCTTTCTTTTAAAACTTTCATAAAAGTTTTAATTTGAATGTATTAATTTTCTTTAAATGCTAAGAATTACTTTAAGTATTCAATTGAAAAATTTATATTTAAATGTAAATTATAAATTTCAACTTGTTCACTATGTGAAGTTTATACATTTCTTTAAAGAATCGATGGAAAATATTAATTTACTAAGTTTGATTATTTTTGTAATGTCTGTTTAATAGAAGCTTATATTTGAATCTAGATATCCAATCAACTATGTAAATTTGTGTGGACCCTTCTCGATTTTTCTAAATTCAATGACTATGAATTTTAAAGATAATTGAAATATGGTCTAAGACCTCTTCTAAATATCTTCTCTAAACTGATACTGTATGTTTTTTTTCTAAAAAAAATAGATACTTGACAGGTTAAACATTCATCAGCCCTGCTACATGATTGGAGTCGGTGGCACTGTCACATTAACTCATGACAACCCACTAGCAAATTCCTGACAATAACCACAAGGCCAAAGGAGATTTTTAAATTTTAGCGACAAGAATTCAGGCAATAAAGGCAGAGCTTCTCAAAGTTTCAATATTCTTTCATAATTTTCAATGCGCCCCCCTTATACAAAAACGATGTGTTTAATTCAACAATACTAAACTTATATAGACACTCAAGTGACAATACTACTTTAACCTGTTGGATATATCTGTCTTACGTACGCAATAATTACCTCAGACGTATATGTATATATTAAAAAATAAAATTTTCTGTGTGCATTGCTATCTATAAAAATATTCTGAAGGTTTGGAATGGAATAAAAGAGGATCTTGGCAGTGTTTGGGAAGGATTTAACTATTTCAGAGGATTTGCTTTATTTTTTATTCCTTTTCTTTCGCCTACCAATTCATCACTTCGCGCGTCTGCTTTGAAAATAGTGCTAATGAAAGGCGAATAATGTATATTTTAATCGACATTAAAGGGATTGATTATAAACCGTACAAATTAACAAGTTAAGTGTAAACTTGTATGTACAAATTTATGTATGATAAGCCCATGGGGTCACTTGTAATTGTAAAGTTTTTAACTTAGTAATGTTAAATTAATTATGAAAGGCATTGTGCAGTTCTGAACCATTTATAAATGTATTATATAATTTCAATTGTGTATTTTATATTTTATTATGTCAGAATGTCTTTATTATGTCTTTCAGAAAATGAATATTCCAGTAAATTAACTTTGCTTTCAACTTTTCAATATGATTACTCCCCGTCGTAGAGTTATTCCCTATGTGAGCGGGCCTAAAGTTTGAGAAAAGCTGCAATAAGATCAAAGTGGTTTGATGGTCTGAGTTAGCATCATGACATAAGCGTATACCAACCTTCAAATGATCTTTATAAGTAAGTTCAAAAGTCAGCGATACGGAAATGATAGATCTTTGCTTCTTATATCAGATTTTTCAGTGGAGTTAATGACCTAACTCTCTTTTATTTGCATTGAAAATTGCATACACCCAAACGGGGCTGAATTGGGAAGTGAGCACCTCCACTCTAAGAATATTGAGCGATAAGAGGTCCAGCTCCTAAAACACGGATGGAAGGTCCTTGGACGTACAGTTCCAGCTCGAAAAGTAGATCTAATCACAATCAATGAGTGTAAGAGACCTTGACGTAAGAGTGAGTGTAGTCGCTGCAAGATTGATAAGGAACGTGGAAACCAGTTTGAAACACCTTTGCGAGAGTTGCGTAGCTGTTAGAGACTTACACACACCATATTAAACGTATTTCTACTTAGCTGCTGTCAGCTGCTGAGTTGAACAAAAGACCAGTTTTTTCATTTATTGAAAGGGCTTTGCCAGTTTTTATTTTCTCCTGATGTTTTATCAATGTTTGATTTTATTTGCCTTGTTTGAGTTTCTTTTTTTAATGTTAAAAAAATATCCCTTCAATAGTTTTCCTAGTATAATAAAAATATCATAGATTTAAATTGCTTTAGCACTGCTATGCGACGAATGTTTAGTAGAATCAGAAACCAAATGAATGTATTGACTACAAGAAAACCATCAACGAAATGACATCCAATACAAGTAGTCTACTTGCTTCGTTGAGTTACACATACTGCACTAATAAAAGTGGTTCATTAATTTCTCTATACGAATAAACAATAAACAGAGACTGAGGTTTATATTTTTCCGGTGTTCCATCAAAAAAGGAAACTGACAAGACAAAACAAAAATTAGATGAATTTATGAAATTTCTCACAGACCTGAGTAAATTTATTAGTAAAATTTCACAATTGCAAATGGATGTGCTTTTATTTTCTTTTGCATATACCCATTTTTCTAATTGTCAGTCAGAGTTTTTTTTTTCCGAAATATAAAGTTTATTTCAGTCTAGAGAGATTTTAAATATTTAATAGCAAATTCAATTTATTAATACAAGACAAACATTTCACTGAATTCAATGTTCGTAATGAACATAGAAATTTATACAGTACAGAAAGAAAATATTTCTGTTAGTAATCTGAATAATTTATAGACATTTAGTAACTGCAATCATTTTCACATTTAAATTTAAAGCAGATATTTAAAGATGACACCGTGCTAATTTTCTAAAGGTTCGTGTAAATAAAAACTTTTCGATGAAACAATGAGCGTCTAATATAAAATATGTATGTGTTCTATACATGTGAAAACTCCTTACTAGTTGTGAGTAAACGTTAGTATAAGGAATGCACGAAAACTGCAAGTTACAATTTTGCAAGTGTTACGTAAAATGATAGAGGCGATCGTATACCCTACCAAACATATTTTTATCTTAGCTGCGGTCAGCTGCTAAGAAGGACAAGAGATTTGTCTTCTTATTTATTCAAAGGGATTTCCCCATTTTCATTTCCCCCTCATTTCTTAGCATTGTTTCGTTTTACTTGCCTTGTGTTTGAGTTCTTTTAATTGTTAAAAGAATGTCACTTCTCAATAATTTTCGCTAGTAGAAAACAAATCATAGGTTTATATTACATAAGAACTGCTATGGGACGAATTTCTATTTGAATCTAAAATCGATTGAATGTATTGACTACAGTAAAACCATCAACAAAATGACGGACAATACATATAGTGTACATACTTCGTTGTGTTACACCTATTGAGAATGAAAGAAAGTCGTTTATTAATTTCTCTAAAGTACACGGATTTACGATTAAACAAAGACTGAGTTTATATTTCAAATTTTCTCTGGTTTTATCATTAGAAACCTGACAAGACAGAAAAGAAATGCACTACATTTACGAAATTTCTCACGGATCTCAATATATGTATTAGTGAAATGTCGCAATTGCAAGTGGGTGTGCTATGTATTTTCTTTTGCATGTATATGTTTTCCTAATTATCAACCCTCATTGGTCTTCAAAGTTTATTTAAGCTTAGAACAACTTTACTAATATTATTTATTTATTTATAAATATTTGAAATCAAATTCAAATTTTTAATGCAATAGTTAAACATTTTACTGAAAATCAATGTTCGAAATGAACATAGCAATTTATACAGTACACAAAGAAAATACTTCTGCTGGCAATCTGAATAATTTATAGATATTTAGTAACTGCAATCAGTTTCACATTTAATTTTTAAGCAGATATTTAAAGATGGCACCGTGCTAATTTTCTAAAGGTTCGTGTAAATAAAAACTTTTCAATGAAACAAGAGCGTCTAATATAAAATATTTATGCGTTCGATACATGCGAATTATTCCTTACTAGTTATTATTAAAACGTTATGATAAGGAATGCAGAAAACAGTAAAAAACTACTTTGCAAGTGTTGTTTAGGTGTTAGAAGCAATCGTATACATTATTAAACATATTTTCCTTATAGTTGCTATCAATTGCTGAACAGGACAAGTGACAAGTTTTCTCATTTATTCAGAGCGCTTTGTTCATTTTATTTTTCTTCTGATATTTTGATAATATTTGATTTTATTGGCTTTGTTATGTTTTTCGTTTGTAATTTAAAAAGATTTTAGCAATTATAAAAAAAAAAATCATAGATTTGAATAAATTTGGCATTGATATGCAATGAAGTTTCAGTTGAATCAGAATTCAATTAAATGCATTTATTCATTTACATCACTGAAAAATGACGGCAAATACATAATAATCAACTTCTTTCAATGCGTTACAATTACTGATCTTGTATAAAATATGTTAACTTATTTTTCTAAAGTGAGCAAGTATAAGATTAAATTCTTATTTTTTTACTGTGTTTTTTCATCTTTAGAAACCTAACAAGAAGGATAGAAAGCATCAAATATATTTAGAACTTTCTCAAAAATATCAATAACATTATTAGTAAAATTTCAAAATTGTAATTGGTGGATCCTGTATTTTTGTTTTGTTTTTTGTTTGCCTTTAACGTTTTCCTATTTTTAGCCATCATTGTGTTTCAAAATACTTAATTTTTTTAAGCCTACAACGACTTTAAATATTAGAAAGCAATTTCAACTGATAAATGCAAGTTAAACATTTCACTAAACTCAATGTTGGAATTAAAAGTAGCAATTTATTGATAACACAAATCACTCGTTCCTACCTCTGGTTTCCGGAAACGATTCACAAAAATGACTAGCTAAATACTGGCTAAAGTTGTGCATAATTCAGTAGGTTTCTTTGGTGCTTTTCGGTGGTCTTTCACGTCTTGGTCCAAAAAATCCCAAAGATGTTCAAGAGAATTTGAGTTTGCGCTACTACGTGGCCAATTTATGAGAAAACAATCAGAGGAATACACATACAACCAGCTAATAGCGAACCGGGTTTGTGAGCGGTACAGTTGTCTTGCTTGAAAACTCCATTTCCGTTAGGATAACTGAACAGCTTAAACAAATGGAGGTAGTCATCCAGCAACTCTACAAAGCGAATTGCTCTGACGGAAGTGGCTATACGCACCAAAGATCCCGAACAGCACCACGAGAAACACACCAAACCATGATTGGGCCACCCCACCCTTGTACAGTTTCAAACTGGCATGCAGCATCGATAGCGTTATGAGTATGATTCCATATGCTTAGCTTCCCGTTGGTGATAAGTAGTCCTAATCATGACTCATCACTCCATGCTACTCGTTTCCAGTCCTCTACACTGCAGTCTCTGTGCTCTTTTGCCCAAGCAAGAGGTGTAGACCAATGGCACGCATTGATCACTGATACTCTCGTAGGTCGACGGCTTTCTTAACCCATACGGTGAAGGGAGTGTTTCACAGTCCATTTACTGACTTTACGACTAGCACTGTCATTTAACTGGGTGATAATTTGAGCTAATTTTTGTCTTCACCAGGCACGTGCAATGCGCCTGTTACGTCCCTCACTAAGCTCTGTCAAGGCTAATTGACCTTCGCTGTTTGCAAGATAGTTTTTTGACTACCATCCACATATTCTTGGTATAATCTTGCTACAGTCTACAGACATTGAAACTCCTACCTGTATGACGCGATTTCGGAAATTAAAAAGCTCATGTGGGGCCCAAATACGATTTGTCCTCGATTGAAGGCGTCTAAATCAGGCAGTTTACCCATATTGGCAATTCCAAAAATTAATTTTGAATAACGACTGTACACGCTACATATGCACTTACCACAGCAACATCACTTGAGCATAAATAATGTTCAACGCTACACAATTTGCATAGCCCTTGCTATACCTAATTCAGTGGCACATCGGTATATTTTGGAGCAAAAGTGGTTTCTCGGGGAACTCAGTCACCCATAATACCTTAAGATTTCAAATAAACATTTGTCCTTCCTCCCCCCTTCAAAAAACGAAATATGTGGCAAATATATTTAAGTTCTCAAGACTGCTATATAAAAGGACACTGACAAGATCATTGGTAATAAATTTTAAAAAAATTCCTAGAATTAAAGATTTTGTGAGCATGGGGTAACTCAGGACCCCTCGTAATCACTTGCGAGTTAGGTAGATTTAACATAATGCTAATCAAAGTTAATATAATTTTCGATTTCGACGACTTTCTCTAGAAACACTGGACATAATTCAATAAAATATATCATGTATTTTGGGTTTATATAATGCAAGGAAAAAAAATCAAGAGTTAAACTGCACAAGCATGATATTGCGTGACAGGCATTGAAAAGGAAACGCATGCAACAGGAATGTAGCTGTAAAAAATTTGCTATAGGTGGTACTCAGCTGGGCCTTGAGATCAACTTCCCCACACGGTAATTAATATCGGTACTAGCTAAATTTGGTCGTCCAAATCAGTTATTCGCGCTAATTAAGGAACTCTATTTTCAGGCCTTGGAATGTCCTCGGAGAGATTTGCCAGCTCTCCAGAACGTTCCAGGTATACTATTTAAGGATGAGGTCTGAAAATTTTACTGGTCAATCCATTTGGCAAAAATTCTTACTTTCTAGAAATTCATCAACTAGATGAGTTTGATGTGCCGCATGTCACCGGCTGTACTAAACGACGCAACCACCCAGTGAAAATCAAACATAGAAGTCCAAGACCTCAACCTATATCTTCTTGCAGTCACAGTGCTTCTTGCAAAGACATAGCAGTATATACCATCCAGAGTTATGTCAGCACAAACTATCTAGCCTATGCTTCTGTAATGGTCAATTTATTGGACACCGGAGGGCAGGTAGGTTTTCTGTCTCTGTCCAATATATTATCGCTGAACTTAAGTATACATAATAAAAGGGACAAACTACCTGATAATTTTTTTACATAGCAATTAAAAAAAATAATGCTTAGCTATAATAAAATGGAAAATTAAAGATAAATATATTTAATTTATAAAATTAATTTATTTATGAGAAGAAATCTACCGTAATTAGATTTTCCTAAAGACAAAATACAGTAGAAGAAATCGTGATTTATTTGAATACGATAAGAAAAAATGAAGATGAAATATTAACTATCTTAATCTTTTTATTCCTTTTCTTTTTCTCACCGGTAATTAATCGTTTTGAAACTCAGAAAGGCAATATATTCGATTTCTTTTTGTCCATGAATTATTTTAAGACATGGGGAAATTCGATAAAATATCGTAAAACAGTAATTTTTTCCCCTCGAATTTATTTCAACCTTGTGCACTTCATTTGCTGCGGCTTATAAAAACAATATCAATATTTAAGGAAATCTGAATAATTCAATCAAACAATGAATTTTCATTTTTCCCAAAACATTTCATTGTTTAAACTGCGCAATGTTCATTTTGTAAGAACTCATTTTAAACATCGCAAGCGGTTTAGAGTTTCTCAAAAAGGTATTTAATTACACTTTTATTTCAAAAAATTTCGACTCTTATATCATGTTTTCCCTAATGGCAACACTATTTTTTTTTAAAGTTAATTTAATTAATTTTGGATGGCGTGAAAAAAGTAGAGTAACTGTTAAGACATATATTACTTAATTTTCATGAAGAATCATAGAATCTTCTCAAGAAATTAAGGGTTGAAGGGTTGTTTTCTTTTTCAATAATGTGTTAAACTTCATTAAATTGTATGTAAATAAATCTGATAAATAGATAAAAATCTGGTTTCCAATTGATTGCTCTCAAAACAAAAGCCGGACCACTTTCGGAGACCACTATCAAGAGTAGATCCATTTACAAATTTCATGGACCCCGTGCTTCGCTGACGTGGAAACCTTGCTAGAGTTCACACAAACCTGTGGGGTCTATATAGACCACTTCATGAATCACTCCTTTAGTTTGAAGATAACCACATCATATGCGTTTCTTAAATTGTAAATTGGCAGAAACTTCACTGCTTAAGATAAGGCGAAGACCAGATGCAACCGCATAATTTACTTAGTACTTTCAATTATAAGCTACAGAACGGATTAATTATTTAAATAATCTTTATTACATTTACTTAAGAACTGAAAATTAGAAAAACGTGGTATTCAGAAATCTAAGTTAATACATATATCGATATCGGCAAAGGAGACCTTTCAGGATTCGACAAAGTGAAGGAGCATTTAGGTATATCGAATCATTAAATTTTTTAAATATTTTATGCGCCCCATTTTACAAATATAAGTGGTCATTATTTTATACATGGGATTTCTTTCACAGCCAGCCTTGTGTTCACCGTAACCTAGTATTTAAGACAATGGACTCGTTGCCGATGTGTCATGTGTTTGAGTACCCAGAGTGTTCTGGAACCATTGATGTACGGGAATGTCGGGAAGCGATGTACGTTAAATCTGTCGAGAGTACAATCTTTTTGTCATTGGTGGGTTGTGGCAGTTAGGAGAGTTGATGCAAGCTCAGGCGACGTCTTTGTCACTTCATCATGGTTCAAAACTATGAGGTCTGTCGACAAAAGCCTTCGAGTAGATAAATAATGCAACTTTAATACTCACTCCTTTGAAGCCAATCTTTCTTTTCGGCTCTTGATTTGCCTTACAGTTTGGAAATTTTTAATTATCTTAACACTAGAAAGACTGAAAATTAGCACATACCAATATAGCCAAAATCAATCAAAATGACTGCGTTGTGAAAGAATAACTAATTTGTAAATATATTTGTTTAAAATGTTTTTTAAAATAGTTATAAAATTTACAGTGACATAACAAATTAATAGTAAATAATTACATTAAAAGAAATTTTCTTCACTCGGAAAAAAAATATATACTTTAAAATTGTCATAGAAATTGTGCCATTAGATACACTATTGTTTTTCTAAGTGAAATTCAAAAGCAGTTAAAATGACTTCCTTTTGCAATCTAGTGTTAAATACTTAGAAAAATTTTAAATATCCAAAGGCAACTCCACCTCTTAAATGTTAATCAAAACCTTCATAGAGGACATGTTGAATGAATAAACATGACAATTAAAATAATAATTAAAAAATATAATTTTTTAACTTTGGATTGTTTGATGCGTTGAAATAATTAAAATATTTAAATACAAATTCACTGTATTAATGCAAATTAAACTTTTGTTTGGATTGAATATTTTAATGAAACATATCAAATGTAAGATAATATATAGGTAACACACAAAACACACACACACACATATATATATATACACTGGTGTGCAAAACTTAAGCGACAATGTAAAAAATTAGCAGATAGCCATGAATTGCAGAAAGGAGTGTCTGAGATCAGTACAGTGAATACGTAAGTCAGTAGAAATCGTCATGCGTATGCAAAATAGAACAAAAAAAACGTCAGAAGCGATGTGAGCGTACGCAAAACGCGTGATGTTTCCATGCGCTGCTCAACAGTAGAATAAAATGAAGGACGGAGACGCACAACAACATATTCGTTGCAAGTGCTCGTGAGTCAGTTCAGAAATATGGCTAGAAGAAATCAACGGAATGACTTCACACGTGGAAGAATGATCGGAAAGCTGGAGGAGGGGCGTACTACCACCAGTGTAGCGCTGCAAGTGAGTTGGAATCAACAAAGTGTCGTTTCTGCGCTTGAAAAGCGCGTTCCATGCCACTGCGCTGGTAGCCGCCCGAGGACGACACAACTGCAGGGGATGACCAATATATCAACATGCAGGTGAAAGAGGTCGACACAGCAGCCAGAAACGCCATTTCTCAGAAACTCTGTACAGCAAAAGGGTTGACAAGTGGTGGCCAGACGCCTTCACAAAGGGAGCCTGTTCGCCCGCCGTCCCGAACGCTGCCTCCCGTTGAAATTTGGCCACCAAAGCCTCCGTTTACAGGGCCAGAGAGCACAAAAACTGGACAATCCGATCAATGGAGTCAAGGTCCTCTTTACGAATGAGGGTCGGTTCAGTACCAGAAGCGATTCTCAACGCGTTTTGATTTTGGAGAGAGATCGGGACCTGTTTATCCCAGTAACATCAAGGAAAAGACCGTTACGGTATCCTGAGTTCTTGTCTGGGGAGGCTATGCTGAACGGGCGAACGGAGCTTCACATTTTCGACAGAGGGTCTGTAACCGGTGATCGCTGGCTGGGTGAGGAGGTACTTTCCATGCGCTGTCTTTCTCCGAGGTGCCAATGGCCCCAGACTTCATTTTATGGATGTCAATGCACAGCCATACCACACCTTTGCTAAGTTGAGGAGCTGCTGGAAAGTGAAGATATCACTCTCGAATGGATTTACCAAAAGCCCCAGATTTCCAAATCCCATCGAACATGTGTGGATGCTTTGGGGAGACGTATTGCCACACGCTACATCATCCGAGAACAACCAACAACTCAAACAGATGTTAATTCAGGTATACCCTCAAGAAATGTTGCACCACCTGGCCTTGACGGCGCAGACTGTGCGAAGCAACCATTGTGGGAGGGCATATACCATATTAAGGAACTTCGTTTGTTACCTTCCTGTTGGATAGACAATCATGAGTCACGATATTACGCGTTCAATAAAGCTTGCTTTTGCCTTGATTACTGTATGTTGTATTCCTTTTTCACCACCGATGCTTTCGTCATCCTTAAATACATAATAATACTTCCTCATTTCAGAACATCATGTCTCGATGATTCTTCTAGTTATGGCAATAAATCCCTGTTGCTTAAGTAAAGTTTTGTTATCAACACCAGTGTATATATATATATATATATATACATAATTTAATTTAATCTTTTTCAGCTCCTGAAAAACTGCAAACTTACTTACAGTTTAATATGTAAATACAAACAAGTAAATTGGCGTATGGTGGCCAATTTTCCGAAAGAGAATGCCAATGAAAACGGCTGAATCAAACAACGATCACCTAATGTAAGATTTTTATATGTTCGATACATAAGAAATATATAATGCCTACCATATATTAGCAATATATATATATATATATATATATATATATATATATATATATATATATATATATATATATATAAGCTAATGCTATACGGAATGTTAGCCGGTCTAAATTTCTTTTTTCGTTACTTCACTTGCCACAGTATGAAATTATTTACGATGACAAGGTCAATTAGAAAATAAAACATACGTTGCCACCATTTTACAGATCTTATTCCAATTTGGTTTCTTTCTTTTCTTTATAATATTATTAGATAGGTACTGGCACAAAATGTGTATGGAAATATAGGAAATAAGAAAGTGTTATTACAATAAAAGCAGGGCTTTACTCACGTTTGCAGCAGAATCGTTGAGCAGTACAAGGGCACATCAAAACAGATGAAGTAGGACAAATCTCATAAAGCTTTCAAACATTCGAAACCAAAACTGACGCCAATTCCATTCTGTCGATTGAACTCTAGATAGCAGCACAAAACTGAAGTGGGAAATTCTGTTCCCACCGTTCTAATAGCAGCGTCAATATATTATAATGGAAATTGCGCTTCCTGCAGTCGTATTTTGTAGGATCTTGTAGGTAGGGAGTAAAGAGTTTTAAAAGAACTACGCAGCCTTTTTTACGAGTATTCGTTAAGTAATAGCCTAACACAGTAGTCATGAAAGAAACACACATAAGGATCATCCTACGAAGAAATGGGAGTTTTTAAACTTCGGGTCTGTAATTCACTTAAAAACAGAGATTTCCTGTAAAATTCAATCCAGCCCTCTGCCTGCAAAAGTGTACAAAGGCCTGGTTTGTGCTATAAGCCGCGTTTCTTTTGTGTATGTAGTAATTAAGTGCCATCCATGTGTTCGTGTTTTCATGTGTTTTTAAATGTCAATAAACTGAATTACAATTTAACAAAATAATGCCTCATTAATACAAATATACTTCCCAGTATCACCATATTTGCCCATTATTAACTCCGAAATTACTTAACAGATCGTAATTAATTTAGCATATTGTGTATCATTTAATCCAATTTGAGTGACAAGATGGATTTATCTCTACTAACAATTTCAATTTTTTGCAATGCCGCGATTTCGAATTTGATTTCGGGAAAAGAGAAAGGTCGCAGAAAATAGCAATGCACGCGTTCCGATGAAAGTGGAACAAGGGGCACGAAAACTGAATGCTTTGTGTGCATGTAATACAAATCTCAAATTGCTTCACCATAATTTAAACGGATAATGACCAACTGTGTAGTAGGCCCGCCAGGAGCCTAACTTAAAAGACTTGGGAGCGAAAACTTTTTTACTGGCTTATTTGAAAACAGGCAATCCGAATCTGATATTCCAATTGAGAAATGTCCGTAAATTTTCTGGTTAATCTGTTCGGACTGTTTCTTCGTAACTGGCTTGCATGCCAGCTGTACCCCCTAGTGGCGTGCTTGTATTTTAGGGCAGTGAACTATAAATTCCAAACGAATTTTGCAGCCTCAAATTCTATAATGCAGATGATCGTGCAATGTTCTCAACCCAACTTTTCAGGACTTCGAGAATTCTTTTGTCAGCTTGAAGAGCATGTTATTTATATATTTTGAAATTTTGATATTGTCATATAAATGATTAAATTATGAACGTTGAATATTACAGAATTGAATTTTTAAGATAAATTAACTTTTAAGAGCTGGTGTCTTGCAACACAGACTTTGTTTTTTAAAATTTTCATATGATTTTTGGTATGTTCACTAAATGTACTAAAAGTTTTACGCCTTCGTGGTTGAATATTAGGGACACAAGTAAGCTTAATTACTAATTTATAATTAAAACTTTTGGGGTTCAAAACTCAACTTAAGAAGAAACATAATTAATATGCACTTTCTTAAAATTCAAATATTTTATAGGTGGTGCCACATACAAATAATAAAGTAGTTTTAAAATAAGCAAAACATTATTAAAAAAAGATATGATTGAAAAATATTCATTAATGAAAAGTATAAGATGTTATATCTCCCCAAAATTATTCAAGCGTCATTTATTCATGCTTCAATTTGTTTCAATGATGTAATTAAAAAATGCACTAATGTCTTTCAATTAATCAGATTAAGTTCACTTAAAAATACAAAACCTTTTTCGTTAGAAACACACGTGTTACCATATCCCAAGACATACGACGAGTAACTTCACCAGTCATGAAATGATTAGAAGGATTTATCTTTTCTCCTAATAAATTTAAATCTCCTCATATATTTTAGTATTTTAATATTGGTTTCACTAACATAACTTAGAAAATAGTATTAAAAAAGGGCTGTATCTATTTTTTTGGCCTTGTACCTTATTAATTGAAAAAAAAGAATATTAAGTAAAGTAATACGAGTATACTACCAAGTAATTAAATTTTCGAGAATTCATCTTATCCGCCGAATGTTTTAAGATATACGACTACCCTAAAATCAGGATTTTTTCTGAAATTGACAATTTTTGTGAATAATTTTCTTTTTAGAGGTCAATGAGCATTTAATAAAAATACCGCTTTATTTAGTTACGGTTTATTATTTTAAATTTATTAGAACAAAGATTACACGAGTTTTAGTAAAAGTAGACGCCATAACTTTACATAAGATGTCAAACTTTAAAATGCGTTTTACTCGAAATGTATTTTTTTCGAAACACTCAAAACGGGGTATATGGTATCAAAAACTTTGAAAATAATTTGCTGAACTGTTTTGTGAATGATCTGTTTAACAGTAGAAGTACACTGCTGGCTACCGTAAATGCAGCACCAAGAAAGACAAGAGATAGCACAACACAATTTATTTTGTAGATAACATGTTGTCCAAGATAGGATTATTAAAATTAAAATACATAGAATAAATTGAAATACATAGAAATAGTAGAATTAAAATACATAGGGTTATACTTAAATACATAGGAAAAGTACATATGATTGCATAATAACATACTACTTTAAATATTCAATTCAAAATCTCGTTTCAAATGTCAGTTTAACCTTACTAAACCATTACTTTTCTGAGGAGTGAATGTAAGTAAATCGTACGCTCTGTTGGGATACGCTGTTTACTGGGTTAAAGTCGCTATCAGTCATGTTTTGAAAGTCTTATCACGAATTATTATAAAGTAAAAAAATGATGTTAAAAGATATATTTTGCAAACATATATAATAAGTGATTTACTTTTAACTTATTAGTTTTTTTTAACTGAAAACTCTTTTATCTAAAAGTTTTTTTTTTTTTCTTTTTTCTTTTTTTAGTAAATTTTTCAACAATATCTAGATTGGCCTATTTAAATAATAGAGCATTGTATTTGAAAAATACTCATACACTAACAACCATATCAAAGTATTTGATTTTATTTCTGGTTTTTGCTAAGAAAAGTGTTCCACATTGATTATGATAATAATCACGATAAAAGTAGTATTTTAGCTAAAATGATCTAATCATAAAACTTTGTAAGAATATTCCAGCGAAGTTTCTGCAAGTTACGAATGGTTACAAAGCACTGATTTCAGCTGTAAAAAAAATATGTATATAAAAATATCAAAATTATAAATAACAAATGTGATCATTTATCAATTTTTGGGAAAAGAAAGTCACAAGGAGCCCTCAATCGAGTGGGAATTTGATGAGTAAGAATACCATCTTCAGCATACTGCTATATAGATTGTATTATCTTGAGAACCTAGTCATGAAACACTTAACACAGTTACAGAAAATTCCGATTCCAAATTCTTCCATGGCTGAAAGGAATCTATATCTCTGAGATTTAAAAAATGAATTTAAAAGATTATTATCAAACAAAATTCAAACAGTGACAAATGTCTTGATACTTCAAAAAAGAATATTATATATATATATATATATATATATATATATATTACCGTTAAAGCGAGAAATCCGTCACATTTTATAGAATAACTAGGTATCCCATGAAATAAATCTTGACAAATAAGCAATTATATAAAATTATTGAATTCTACCATTTAACTAGATAGCCTTATAGAATTACGATTAGTATGAAATACGACGCACTGAAAAGATCTTTTGAACCAGTTCAACTTTTTTGGCAAGAATTTTTCCGATTAGGTGGAATAAAACATTTGTACTCTAAATATTAGTTCAGTATATGTCTCATTGAGAATTAATTTCCATTGAAGAAGTTCCAAATATTGACTCAACGTTCCGATCTTTTGCAGCATCTTAATAGCTGCGGTGCCGCACAAAGATTTAAAAAGTGCTCATGTAAGAAAAAAAAATGTGTAATACTGAACATTGTGCTTGTTTAAAAACCAATAAGCAGTTCAATCCAAAGTGTCATCACAGCATCCTTGCACTAATAAATAAAACCAAATTAAAATAAAAGGTATACCAAAAGAATTTTAATTGATATTATCGTATATCTTTTGTTTTGAAAAGTTTACAAATATTTTTATGAAGCAACATCTTTTCTTCAGCAAGTATTTTGTACATAATATTTAAATGTAACTTATTTTTGCAACACATTCTTTTTCCCTTCTCTGTTTAACTAATGGCAATATAATAAATTATACATCTCTGTTTTCTTATTACTCATTACTTATTCATCGGCAAAAGGAATAAAATGTATTTTTCGAGCGATTTTAGACATTTATGATCAATCAATTTATAAAAAATCTTTAAAATAATTTACTTTTCAATTTAATGTGGTCTCTATCCTTAGTTATTTCATCAAACAGCTAGTTATTTCATTGAATAACTAGCAAAGTATGACATTTTTGAACTATTATACACTTTAACTGACTTGTCTAATTATTTTATGAAATATCTAGTTATTATATGAAATAGCTGGGTTATACACACTTTAACCATAACATATGTACTAGATGTAACCTGTCACGCTCTGATGGGTCTAAATCTGGATAAAAAGAAAGAAAAAAGAAAGCACATGTTTTTAGAATGTTTAAAATTTACATGTAAGCTATGTTTAAATATATATACACAAACCTTCATTTGTATTTTGTTTACCAAATACTTGAAGTTATTACATCATATTTTGTCTTTATGTTATGAAACTAAAAGTATTTAGATTATCTTCATATTGGAAACCTAAAGTTTGAAGATAAATTGTAAATGACTCTACCCTGGACTCCTCGAGGGTAAAGGGTCAGTTTTACAATGCTTATGGATATTTTCGTTAAATTAAAGGGGCTTTTTTAAAAATGTAGAACTCTCCAAATAATATGATTTGGAAACATGAATTGTGTTTCCTGATGTTATATAGGAAATGTTTTGATTCTACATGACATCTGGCAAGCAAAGTTTTAATGGCTCTGGTGATTCTCCAAGTTGAAGCAGTTTATTTTTTCCTGTGGTACTAAACATTCACTTTGTTTAAATTTCAGAGCCTTGCAATAAGGATGCATTTCACTCATTGTGCGGTTGAGAACATGAGAACATGCTGGCTCTACCAATAATATTTCACTGGGTTATAATAGGTTTCAAGATGACTGGTAATGTGTGATTGTTCACCACAAAATCATATTTGACGTTCATATGCTGTTTCCGGTTGGCATCTTTTAGCCATTCACAACCTTTTGCGTTCCTTTTGTTGATTACTGAACATATCTGATGTTGCAAAACACGAATTCTGTGCTCACAAATGTGGATCCTCAAGTCTGGTGGCATGCGTTGCCTGATGTCCACCATGCGTTTGAACAACTTTTTTTCAGTTTTTCGCTATTGCTGAAGCCCGTTCTTCCTAACTGTGATGTGCTATTGCAGTCACTTTTCTACTTTTTCCTTGCGCCTATGAGGACCTAAGTTTGATTTCCTTCATGGCAATGATTTAATTTACTGAAGCCAATCGACTGCACTTAAAAAGAAAAGAAGTCCAAACTAAAACACTTAATGATTCAAAAGATTTAGAAAAGGTAAAATCAGGAACAAGAAGAAAAGGAAAATATGATACAATGTTGCCATTTTGATTGATATATATATATATATATTAAATATATATATAAATATATATATATATATATATATATATATATATATATATATATATATATTTATATATATATATATATATAAAGAGAGACAGAGAGAGGTTATATCAAAATATTGATTTTTATCTGATTACTTAAATCTGCTAAAAGTAATTATAACCCAATTAAAACTAATTACTGAGATGTATCATTGTATATTAAGGATTATAAATTACATAGTAATATTTATGATAAAAAAAGATGCCTTTAATTTTAACATTTTTAAAGTGCCTTACTGGATTTCAAATTTATCTTAATCTATAAATAGAAATATTATTTTTAATTTTATTTATCGTAATAATGTATTAGTTATAAGTCTATATATATAGACAGACTATATAGACTTTATGTTGTTCTATCAGAAACCACTTGGCTTTTATGCGAACTGCTATTACTCTTGCTGTATTAGGCGGAAAAATATAAATATGTTATACTGACGAAGTAAGTCTTACTATCTACTTTGCTGCATTGATGTTAAATATATACAAATAAATATTAGGACAGTGTTTCTCAATATACTCTGGGGGCGCGATAACTCTACAAGGGGGCGCTACATATCAAAATAAAAGATTAAAAAATTAATTTACTGTAATGAAGTAAGAAAATACTTTCTGACATAATAAAATACACATTTACATTGATAAATTTATTAGTATTATCATGAACATAAAAGTTTTCATTTTGATACATTCATTAGCTATATGATCCTATAAATAAATAAAAAAACATCAATATTTTGTTTGTTTGCTGTAATTCACGATGAGAGATTTTACTGAGTTTTCTTTAAATCTAAAATACTATTTCGTGAGAAAAGACAAAACCCAGACCCATAGAAACATCTTCCTAGAATATAAAAATTCATCTGAGTTTGAACTTCTCGAACTTACTACTATGTTTAGTTCCGTTC
This sequence comes from Trichonephila inaurata madagascariensis, assembly GCA_019973955.1. Classification (NCBI taxonomy): domain Eukaryota; kingdom Metazoa; phylum Arthropoda; class Arachnida; order Araneae; family Nephilidae; genus Trichonephila; species Trichonephila inaurata. The sequence continues at coordinate 58,105 of BMAV01002315.1, forward strand.
CTTTTTATGTCTTTATTTTTCATTTAGGGAAGCTATCGTGCGGGGTACAAACTACAAAAATTGAACGTAAATATGACAGTTTTGCTTGCAGATATCATTCCTGTAACGTTCGTGAAAAGTTTTTATCAGGCCCCTTTATTAAGGTCGCCTACCTTAGAAACATATTTTAATTCGGTTCTATTGAATTTTTCTCAAATTATCAATGAAGAAATGTAGAAAAGTATACTTTCGTTAAATTATTACTGAATTGCATTTTTATTGTGTACACAAAATAATTGTGTAATCTGGTGACTCCGTCACCATGCGACTATTACCATTAGTATCGAATGCGCGCGTCTGCTCCCCGGGTTAAAACATTTTGAATTCTTCTCGTTTTAAATATTAAAAATAACACAATTATTCTTATCGGAAATTTTTACATTCTTTTCATTATTTAAAATTAATAAATGCTAATTTGTGGAGATCATACCACAAGCGTCGCTTTAAATCTATTTATAATAATATGAGCATTTATTTAAAAAAATCGTTTTAGATTTTTGTATTCATTGCCGTGCTCTTGATTTTACTCTCCCATAATTCCCGCAGTCCGACTGGGTGGCGTAGTTGGTTTGTCATGGCCATCTGCGCTTAAATTTTGGTTCGACCCAGCACTGTCGGTGGATTTTCGATGCAGAAAATCCTCAGCGGTCATGAACGGCCATGTCGTATGAATATTCGGCATGTAAAAACCCTTGAATTGCTCGTTTGGCTTGGCTGCCGAAATTTAAGCAATTTTGCATCGTCAGTGCTCAGGTACTCCCTCAGGAGGCAACTGGGCATCAAAATTACTGGGGCAATTGGTATCGCCTATTACACGGTGCCGCACTAAAAATGATACCAGCTCCGGGGAATAAGCTGGGTCTGCAAGGTAAAAATACCAACATTTACAATTACGTGTTTTTGCGCAGATGTCGGATAGTTTGCCCAGACTCACGCAGACGTTCGCGAGAATGCTAATTGTGACGGATATGAAAAGCACATAGACTAGACTATTTTCTAATGACATATAAACTTTTAGAAATGGATGATAGAAGAAATAAATCTTTAAAAATAAATATCATTTTGCAATCTGTTCGAATTTAAAAAGTATAGATACGAAAAATAACATGATAATTATCGTATTACTTAAAAAAAAGTAATTTGTTTAAAATATATATTACTTATAAAGGTATATATATATAATCTGCTTAAAATATATATTACTTAAAAGTGACAAATACAAAATTTAATAATTTCTTGTGAATTTGTACGGTTTATAATTAAGATCGTATGGTAGTTTAGCGACGCATTATTATTGTGTAAGGGGGGGGATAAAAATTATGATTGAAAATTGGGTCGCCAGTAGTGAAAGTTCGGAAGCACCTTAGAGGCTATAATTTTATCGTTATGTTTTAATGATATAATGTATTTTATTTGTAATATTTAAACCTCATATTAATATTCTTTTTTTTTCCTTTTTACTCATTGTACAGGCAAATTACAGGTGAAGGTAGGCTAGCTGTAAAACCTGTTTAAGGGGGTCACTTCACGCAGCATTTTCCCTATCTCCGTAATGTTAAAAATGACCATGTGTAAGGAACATTTTTTAAAAATTGAAAGGTTTTACAGCTTTTTTTTACATTTATTGCCCGTTTTTTTTAAA
>BMAV01002316.1:2116-14313 GCA_019973955.1 Trichonephila inaurata madagascariensis
TTTTTGTTGAAATCGTCTGACTGTTATGCAACGTTTAATTCATCGAAAGTTTGGGTTTTTGTACATTTTTTTCCAAACTTTCGTTTTTAAAGCGTTTTATTATTTAACCGAGTTGTAAAAACGTTTTTTAAACATTTTATCATTATTGTTTTTGATGGAAAACACTATTCCACACGATAGCACGAATTCGTTGTATTTAATGAGGTAAGAAAATAACATGCGGCTGTTAAAAAGTAAACAAGCATCTACAACTATTCACTTCACTTCTTTCCTGAATAAGTTGCTGATCAAAATAAATTCTTTTAATCAATTTAAACTATTTGAAAAGGCTGAAAAGTAGCATGTGTCTGTTGTTTTGATTTGAAGGGGGCGTGGCGATCCGCTGTTTTGGGGTTTGACAGGTGTAAACAACTTTTTTAAAAAATATTAAAAATACTTCTAATTCAGTTAGAACCAAAATTTAAATTGCATTAGAAAGTTTTTTTGTGGGATTTTATTTTTCAATCAAAATTGAAAAATCGATTTTCACCCGGATTTTTGTGAGGTGACCCCCTTAAAAGGATAGAAGCTTTGATGAGAAGGAGCGGCAAGTTTAGAGATAACTTAGTGTGGAATCATTCGGATCAAGAGTTAGATGTCCTATAGCTCTAGAAGAAGGATACGTTCATATAAATTAAATTATAAAGAAGTCTGAATCTTCGCATATAAAATTAAGTTATAGGTATTGCCTCAATTGATGAAGGAAGGAGACTCTGCAAAAGGTAATATTTTGTATAGGAAGTTAGATGAATCAGTTAATTTATTATAATTAAGATAAATGATCTAGTTGCGCGATCTGACTTGAATATAAGGTTTAATTGGGTGTTAACTCTCACTTTAAGAAAGTTGTCAATTAGAATTAAGTAATATAAGTTATTCTTAATAAAAGTTGTATTAAGAATCCAATATGTCTCATCATTTAGATAATCCCACACCTCTATCTTACGCGGATCCTAATAGACATAGTCATCACAGGATGGCTATGTCTCAAACTTGCTAAATTATGTGATTCAAATCTTATTTATTGCAACAACTTAAACTATTATGACACTTTGAATTGCACAAGAAGCCCTTGCTTTTACAATATGTGCATTTATTTGTGGAATACTTCCTTTGCAATGATAGCTTGTATAGCCTTGCCCGCCGCTTCTTGAAATATTTGCAGCTGCTTCTATCAGCGACACACACATTTCTTGAAAATAAATCTCATCTATGGAAAGTAACTTTTCTTTACAAATTACTTACTGATTACTTGTATAAAGCTGCTTGAGGGTACCATTTTCATTTGCAAGTTTATAGAAGTCGGAGTATTCTATTCCAACAACAACTGCTAACACATTTCGGTTATTTGTACGACCACGGTTGACAAGCTGTTCTTCGGTTTCAAAAGTATTGGCAATTTCTTCGAGAAGTTCTTCGGTTTCGATATTTGCGATTTGCTCGCTAGGCAAAAAGGACTATGCTATGCATCTTTTTGCTTTAACGCCAAACATGGCTTCATGGCGTATTCCTTCGTGCTATGTAGAGTTCTTGGCAAATTGAAGAAATGATAAACCTTCCGACCATTTATTTGTATCATTATCGTTCATTCATGCAGTTAACATATTCTGTATATCCTGATTGACCCTTTCAACTAAGACTTGTGTTTGACTGTGACAAGGCTTTCCATGAACTGTCTTAACATCTTTCCACGTAGCACATATTTCGGATATGTCTTGGTTACTGAATTTTCTATCATTATCTGATTTCTCTCAATATTACTGGAACACCAAATGTTAAAAATATTGAAAGAACGTGATACGCTACTTCTTCATCTCTCTTCGTTTTCAAAGGTCGTAGCTGGACAAACTTAGTAAAATGATCTTGATACACCATTATGAACTTATATTCGCCATCTCTGTTTGACTGCAGATCTATCAGATGAACTTGACATCTTGAGTTTAACTCAGAACTGATCATTGCTTTCACGAAAATACCTTTCTTAGGTGCACTGCACTGTGTTTCATTTGACACTGTTTGCATAAATTCAAATACAACATTACAACTTCATATGTAATATTTTTGTATTTAATTTGCAACTCTTTAGCATACGTGTTCTTCCGACGTGGCCTGTTCTGATGTGAGTTTAATATAGCACACTGAAAAATCCATCATTGGTAACATAATACTGTGTATTCGTTTCTCCTGGTTTTAATGGTACAATTAACTTCTCTTAATCATTAATCTTTAAAACGTCAAAACGTTTTAAGCGTCTGTAATCCAAAGGTGTGTTGCACTTAGTTTTATAGAAACTACTTCAGAAAGTATTTTAGAGTACCTTTCTTTTGAAAAATAAAAACAGTTGTCTTCTCGTTTACACGCATTTAACTTTTCAAGAAAAAGATCACAATTCACTGCTATATCCATTCAGTATAAATTTGGGTATCGGGAAAATAAATTAAGAAAACGTTGTGTTCGCACCATCAAACCTTGCACAGGACTGACGAAGCTGACTGACTCCCAGCAGAACAAAGGATTTGGCTGGAAACAGCCAGTCTTCCCCTTGTCGGCTTCCCTCTTTTCAACCTCCACCAGAACATATCTGTGATTGTCGACATACGTCGGTGAAAGTCCGAATGTACAAGATTATAATACAATATTCGATCTTTCACTGACGTATTTGGTGTGTGTCGACATTCACCGGTGAATGCCGACATTCTCCGATTTTGGACATCCACAATAACATATACATCCAATAACATTTTTTTTTAATTTAGAAATAGCCCTCCTGTTGCTTTATAAAGCGACTTTAATGTAACTCACCATCCAGCAAATATGGTGGATATGACCCTCGGTTTGTAACCGAGTGGATTCGAATCCCGAGGAAGGCATGGATGTATTTTCTTCAAGAAAAGAAGTCGGACTGTAATGGATTCCCGTCTCGAATGGAAAGCAGCGCACTCCTTTTGTTATATGCTGGGATCATCATTTACAATAAATGTCTATATTCTTCTGTTTGTATAGAATATTTCTGTTCTTCGACTTTTATTTCATATGTATCCCAGGATAAAAACACACGACAACAACAACAATGTAACGTTAAATCTCACTCAAAACGCTACACTCAAAAATTCTTCAGAAAACAAATAAGTAGAAATCTTCCTCTTTTTATATTCTACTTAATACATTTTTTTGGTCTTCCAAAATGTGTGCTAATTTAGATTTGAGTAATTAATTACAAAGTCTCCATAAAACTAAAACTATTTTAGTAGATTCACAATGACTCTTATATAAACCGGATTCTTAATTTAAATATTTCACACAAGATAGAACATTTACAAATAAAAATTAACAGTATAAACAACATTTTAAATATGATTCACGTAATAACCCATCAATCATACCTGGGTTTGTCATATAACTCCCAGATAGCTCCATAATAATATTTCATTTTACGGTACATTTAAAACAAATTATTTTTATTTACACGGGATAATTCTTTAAAGTTAACATTCATTAACGCTCCAGTTATGCAAACGGTGTGGTACAGTATGATGAATAGTTATCGCAATTACAGCATGTTCACTAGTAATTACTCTTAAATGAACCGGAAACTCATTTACAGTATTCGATTATTCCATTATGATAATGAGCGATTTCTGTCTTTCCGGCAAATTCAAAAGCATTTGTTATGTTGCTACCATGTTTCTTTGCCAAAAAGATGTTTACTTTATGTAAAAAGTAATTACATTATTGGAAAGTAACTGTATTTTTCTTCCAGCGAGAAAAAAAAAAGCAATCAATTAATTAGAAGCGTGGATACATTAGATAAGTGGTATCGAGATTTTAGCAGCTAAGTGCAAATTAAATAAAGAGTAATCAAATGATCTAGACTATTGCTTTCTTAAAGTACGCATTCATTTCTCGTTTTTTTAAACTTGTTTATAGATTACTTTCTCGTCTTATCAAAAAAGGAATCTGTGGAATTGTTTGCATTATACTGCTTCTAATAAAAAAAAAATTGCTAAAATTGGATATCAGGAAGAAATTAAAATGGAGGCAAGTTAGAAAATAATTTAATTTCTTGGTGTTGCATTGCTGAATTCTAATGAATCAAATAAAATTTGATTAGTTTCCAAAACCATTAGCAAGAGATAATAGATAAGAATCATATAAACAGATATATAAACAGTTAATTACCAACAAAAAGTTTTTCGAAGGTAAGCATTCGATTTTTAAAAAGAACTCATAATATAAAAATTCGTAACAACACTTTTCAATTTTCTGTTAATAGTAATTATAATTTGACAAATGTACGCTCAAGAAATATAATAATTATATACAGTATAATATATTACACATTCGATATCTCAGTAACTTTCCGAATTAAAAACTTCCTGCAAAATTTTGCATCTGTATGTACCAAGTGTGTGAGTAAGTGTTTTATTAATGTCGCACTGTAAAGCAATACGAGGGCTATTGGTAACGGACCTCGTAATATTGAACCATGGTCAAATGACGAGGACGACGACACCTTAAGTCACATCCCCTCTCCGAGCTTCCCCACCATGCCAACGGGAGGAATTTTAGCATCGACAAATTTAACGTGCCTTAACTCTTTTTACAGCAAGATTTTAGTGATACTAGGCTCAAAGTCATAGCCACTAGGTTACCACGGCCCTACATTTCCACCAAATCAAATAAAGTATGAAAATTACTGATTTAAAATAAATATTTCGAGTAAACAATGCATCCAAGAATTAGTTTACAGTATAAAATTGATACTTATTTTTCATCTATTTATATTTTACAACATTAAAACATACGAGGATTGATCAGAAAAAAGGTTACAAGTTGCATAAAAAAATATTTATTAACAATAGACAGAAAATACAAAAAGGAATTAAGAGGATTACGTGCCTATCACATTTCGACATAATCACCAAGTATATTTAGGCATTTATCAGAACACAGAACCAACTTGTTTAAACTGTCATTGTAGAAATCAGGTCCCTGTCCATTGAGCCAGGTCTTGGTGGATGATTTTACAGCACTCTCTTGGAATATCGCTGCTTATCAGAAAGAATATTTTGCACACTATCATAGCTCAGTCTCAGCTCTGACGAGATTTCACGCAGTGTTACCCGCAGATCATTTTGAATCATTTCTTCAATTCGTGTCATGCTGATTTCTGTCTTTGAAGAACTTGGCCGAATGCCCCCTGTCTTATTGCGGCTTTCGGCATCCTGTCTGCCTGATTGAAAAGAGTGACACAATTTCGCTACTCGTTGTCTGCTCATTGCAGATGCGGACGCATTTTTTGCCCATAAAAATCGAATCACGGCTCACACTTCCAACCGAGACCAATTTCCTAAGAGTCTTGCCATTTCAATCGTCCTGAACCATCTGGAAATTTTCACTACCTACCTGCAAACCAGCTGTATGACAAGTAGCACCATTTGTCTCCACTCTGGGGAAACAAATTTTCTCCACAATATGTAGTTTTCAAATGCTTAGGCTTGTAACTTTTTTTTTCTGATCATCCCTCGCGCGTATGACCATTCTTAGAAAAATAAACTGCTTGGAATTTCCTTATATAATAAGTAACAAACTAAATAAAGTAAAAATACACAAAACTATTGACTATTTATTTAAAACTATTATTTTTAGCAAACTGAAAATAATTTCAAATATATAATTGCAATTAATTAAATAAGTGGCTAGAGTTAGTAAGCTGAACTTTTTGAAATGTAAAAAAAAAAAGACAAGTATGCGCAAACATTACCATAAATTTAAAATGTATCAAAGTTTACTTTAAAAACTATCCATATTAGAAATATTCCATTTTGATTAATTGGAAGATTTTAGTGGGTATAATTTATATAAATAAAAAAATAATTAATTGAAGACTTGTCGTTATTCCGAGAGTAAATACAGAGAATATCCATTAAGTTTCCTCTAGTTAGAGAAAAACTAGATATGACTTTAATGTTAGTGGCACTAATGAGCACCATTTGTACTGAAAAGAGTAAGTTGACTCACTCACAAAACTTAAATTGGAGTTTGGATCTCGAACAGACTTTGTGTAGATGTAATAAAGAACTTTACTTTTCTCGTAAATTTAGACCGAAAATTATTCAAGAAAGCATTTTTAAGTTATCGAAATGGACGGTAGGATTTACGAGTACATAATAATTTCATATTCATTAATGCGTTTTTATGTAAACATGTTCGTAAATTATTCACTCATTCATTTAAATGGATGATAGGAAAATTTTATGGCTGATATATTGTAAAAATATTCATTATGTAAAATAATTGATTTAGCAGAAATTTATCGAAAATAATCGATTTAACTTATTATTGAGTTGTATGTTTTTATAATTATCTAAATGTTACCAAAGGGGAAGAAAACAAATTTTTACTTAAATTGGTTATTCTAAGTGGATTATTATTAATGAATATAAATAATATGATATTAAATATAAACTATATGTTTTTCGTGCAATTATCAACAATTACGAAGTGTTCAAACAAAATCATCACAAAATAAAATTGTGCAATATATTTATACATATATAATATACAGAGGTATTCATTTTGTGGTTGTAGTCATGGCAATTCAAAAGTCATGATAGTTATCAAATCATTGTTTATTTTCGTAATTTTAACATAAAGATATTTACTTTGAGCGTGCTCTCAGCTCAAGTACCAAGGTACAAAAGAGAGATTTATCCCTTTTCCACATTTAAATCAGGACAAATATAATAAGAAAAACATAATCTAGTGTAGGGGAATATAAGTTGTTTATAGAAATTACGGAAGAGTTTTAGGGAAAGTTTCAACCAGTCAGTAAGGTACAAGTAAGATATCAAAATATTCTTTTACTAGAAATGACGAATAAACCAGTCAAAATTTCGAGATCTAATCCATCTAAAGAGGAATCACGAATGAAACTGTCAATATATAGGTTTTAATCCTTTAATGAGAATTGAAATAATACTAGCTTTTTTAAAATAGTCCTCATGATTATGATACATATATTATACACACAAATGATATATATATATATTATATGTATAATTTTAAATCTTTGTTATTTTTATTTTTATGTTTCCCACTGAGATTTTGAATGGGAATTTTGTATTTTGAGGTTCTTTTAATTTTATATTTTGGTTTTTGTAAAGAATTAGGTCCTTATTTATGTATATTTAAATATATGCACATATATAATTTCAATACTTCCAAAAACCACTCTATATTGTGAAAACCTACATGGTTTAAAGAACATACATGAATATACGTCATCACTAGTCTTATCAATTCCCATTTTATGGCTCTTAAAGTGGTAAGGAGGGGAAAAAATACACGAAATAACTCCAGGAATCGCGAATTCCCCCGATTGTCCCGAGGACATTGCAACGCGGCACGTTATTATTGGCTATAGTTGATTGCAGGTGAATCGGATAAGAACAAAAGGACGAGAAAACGATAAAGAAGGAGAAGGAAATATAAAGAGGGGGAGAGAGAAGAGATTGTTTCAAGTGCCATGACCAGAGACAGGAACCTCCAGAGATAACGCATCTGAGTAGAAATTGCAAGGAAGAGTCACGAACCATGCTTCTAGAAGCACCAACTGATGACCTCAATTTCTAGCCTTAAAGAAAGAGATTGAAAAGCAAATGGAAAGAGGGACTCTATGAGAGATCCTTCCAATCGTTGATTTTCTTTTCCTGGGATAGCGAGCGAATGATGCTAGTAGATTACGACAGAGACCATAGAATTTCTTTTTATTCCCAATCGTATGTAATAGGACGAAATTCCCTTCTCGTTGATACCACATATTTCTGGTTGCAGTATGGGAGAAATCTGGTAATTTAGATTAGTGTAGTGATTGAGTTAGAAATGTAATGATAGTTTTTTGAGTAGTGTTCGACTGATACCAGATACGTGGCGTTTAAGGAGTGTTGTTTTTATTTAGCGAGCTAAAAGGATTTAGATTTCTCTAGAGGAAGTTTTTGAGATACCAAATTCCCTTTCTTTTTCGGCAAACGTAAAATATTTATTTATTCTTGTAAAAAAACACGTTTTAATATGGTTCATTTGATAAAGAATTGACTGAAGGATATATATAAGGTATAAATGCTTGAATAAAAATTTAGAAAGTGAAAATATCGTTGAGATTAACGAACTGTTTGAGTAAAGGTTATGATGCAGTTATTTCGAATGCTCTTGTCATAGCAGAGAGAACCGCAGTTTATAAAGAAATGTAGTTCTTATTTAGTGACGCAAAAAATAGTATTCTCCAGAGGATGCTTAACGGCCTTATATAATTCTTTTTTATCACTAATATAGTTTAGGGGAACAGGGGGTTCTTAAGAAATCGATCTTTCAACAATGGTTAATGTAAGAATTGCTTGAAGAATATTTGTGTAAGAGTTTAAGTAGTTAGATTAGAGCTATGGAACTGTAAAAAGAAAATATTAGCATTGATAATTTATGTACTTGAATTACATTCTTTCTTCCATGTTGCTGCAGGAAATTTAGATTAGTACTAAGAATGAATTGAGAAATAATTATTTGAATAATTTTCAACCAATTTGGATTTGCGCCGTGTAAAAAGCATCGCTTTTTATCCAGAAATTCAAAAGAGTTAAATATCTCCAGAAGATATATTTTTTTCATCTCAAATAGCTTCGTGATCTCTTAACATGGAAAAATGGTTCACTTTGTAAAACTTTATTAAATAATTTTTTTTGTAAGTGCAAGTGCATAAATTTTACTTATAAAATAAAGAAAATGGAAATAGTTGCATAATTATATTACATTTTTATAATTGTCTATCATTTTATGATGAGAATTTTCAAACTCTTGTGTAAAATACATGATTTAAAAATACTAATTCAATGATTATATATAGCAGCATGCTACGTATTGTAATCCTTGCTGAAAAGGTCCAAACTATAAAAATTGAAAAATTGATCACAAATTATAAACAGACAATAAAATTAAAAAAAGAAAGAAAGAAAAGAAGTGGAAATAAACAAGCGCAATTATTTTTGTAAGTTGGAATCGCTCTGTCTTCTTGACATTCATGAAGAATTCTTCCATAAGGGTGATAGAAAAGTTTGTGCAAGTATATTTTGTTAGTAAATTTTAAAAATATATAAAAAAAACTTTTAAGACTGAAAATGTCATACTTCAACTGTTAACTGGCAGTAAAATATTTAAAGTTATGCATGCAATTCCTAAAGCAATAAATGACTGAATGAAGCATACAGTGACGAAAAGCAAAATATCAATGTATCTTAAAATAATACATTTTATATGGATCGCAAGTGAGTACGCATGTGTGTGTGCGTGCGTGCGTGTAACTGCTTGCTTATTGCAGTTTTTTATACCCGATAACTAAACATATGTTAAATAATGTTTTGAACAGCAATTACCTACAGTAATTCACGTTTAGTACAAATAAAAAAAATCTTCATAAACCTAAAAACTATATATAATTTTAAAAATTTGGGATTGGCATTGTCTGTTTATTAATAAAATATACATATTTAGCTTTTTGAAGAACTTTTTTTATCAAGTTTTTAAATACACTATGATGCAAAAAAGCAAAAAATACTCTATCGTTATAAATGATTCTCTCTCGTGAGTGCTTTTAAAGTCACTGGGGAATTACAAAGGTGTGTATTACGAATAAAAGAAGTCATTTTATTCAACACAGCTGAAAAAAAGGATATTCTTTGTTTATTCCTATGCCTTTTACATTGCAAAAACAAAGCTACGGCATCTTTGTTGCGCATCGAAGAATGCACTTGTAATTAACGTAAAACTAAAACTTAGAAAGCAAGAACCAAAAGACAAGGGGAAAAAAAAGGAAAAGAACAATCGAATCAATATACATATTAGTAAACAGTAAACAACAGAACAAAATAAAAGAAATTTTCAAAAAGTAAAAAAAAAAGAACAGAAATGGGGTAGAGGAAAAAGAAGAGAGTTATCAGACAAAGTGTAAAAGAGGATACAGAGCATAACTGGGACAAATGCCAAAAGAGGAAGTTATAAATGGTCAAGTTTCTCGCTGCAAATTAGGCTAGCTTCTAGGAACAGTGAATTGAGTGAATTAAATAGTTCCGACAACAGAAGAATAATATTATAATTGCTTTTTGTATGAAAGTAATTTTATTAGTTTGCGAGAGTTTCTCAACACATTAAAACACGAGGGGAAATATGAAGTAGTTAAGTAGAAATTATGATCACATTTTCTTATTGAATTTCGTTTAACTTGAAATAGCCAACAAATTGCCATCAATTGGTTTGGAGAAAAAAATATTCATATAAATGGAATTCTTTATTTGTAGAAGGAGTTTGCTTGGTGGGTTTTTACGATGTAATTTTACCTCATAATCTTCATCTTTTATTGCTTCTTAAAGGCTTAGGAGATTTTGTTGCTTTACTTAGTAAAGCATTTTATAGCTTTACTGTAGTTTTACCGAGATTTAATAATTTTTTGCTGTTCTGTGTCCGCTTAGTAGTCAAAAGAAAATATATTTGAAGTAATAATAAAAACCAGAAAATAGTTGCTATTAACTCGGAAGCATGTTCACTAGAATCAAAGTTATATGAGGAAAAGATGGGAATTATTTGTATGAATCAGGGAGGAAAATATATGACTAAAAATAAGTTAAACAATTATCAATTTACTATTTCACATACCCTTCCACAGGATAATGTGTTTCACATTATCAGTATTATCATAAAAAAAGATGGAGCAATTTACTCTTATATCTAGACACATTAAATTTAATTAAAAAAAACAATATTGTGCAATATGTATATATATTTTTTTTTATCTTGATTGTCGTAGCTACTAGGATTGAATTGGCTACAATTCTTTTTTTATTTTTGCAGGTTCATACTTTTCTTTATTTTTTTACAAAAACCAAAAATATACGTTTTAATATTTCATGCAAATATTCATTGCTAATATATTTATTTTTTAAGGCAAGTCGATATTTTAAATGGATGATAAATTGATTTTCCATTTAATGCAGTTGATTTTTTGCCTGTGTATTTTTGAACGAAATCGTGATGTGAAAAAAAGGAAAGAAACAAAGAACTTTGCATATTACATTAACAATTAACGATTTGATTAAATTTAAAACTCGATTGCTTTGTTATATCCTTAAAAAAATAATGTTTTATTGTATTAGTTGTGAGATTACACCGGAAACACGTACCATTTTCCTATTATGCAAAACTAGAATAAATTTAATACTTAATTTATCTCTTAAGCTATCTAAATGAAACATTTATTTTACTTATTAAAAACTGTAATTGTGATATCAGCAAGCAGTAACTTTTTAACATAAGTTTCTTTTTCACATTTTTCATTCTCCTTTTTTACTTAGATCAGTGGCGCCCCCAAGAGGGTGGGTCTAGGAGGTTCAGAGGCCCCCCTCCATTGGTTTAATTTTTTTTTTTTTTTTTTTTTATTATTCAAACATTTTTGAGTTTTCTGGTAATCTAATTATTTGTTAGTAATAATTTATTTTTTCTATATTGTTTCTATATTTTCTATATTCTTTTTTCTGGTACGCATAAGTTTAAAAAAAAAATACCATTAATTTTCTCAATAATACTGTATATGTATGTTTTTACAGATTCATATATTAATGAATTTTTGAAGAACATTTTTTATAATAGAAATTTCTTTAAAAAAGTATAAATGATGAATAAATGTAAACTATTAAATGAAGAATAATGATGTTGACACAGAGCAAAATTTCATTTGTTTTCAGTTCCTAAGATTTGAAATAAAATATTTATGATGCTATAAAAAAAAGAGATAAATTATTCCATCATGATTTGCTAAAAAAATTATCCAAAAAATATGCAAATATTTTCAGTTATTGGCAGCAGATATGAAAACTTTCAAATAAAGTGCTTAATCTATTGAATAAAAGATAAAAAAAAAAATAATTTTAAGAAAAACCACATCAAACCGCATAATTGGATGATATTAATTATATTTCAACGCTATCTGAACTTTCAAAACTCTCTGAATAGAATAAATTTGGAATAAAATTAAGTGTTAAGTGTCTACTGAAAATTTCTATAAATGTATCGAATTATAGCTTAAAATGTATATTGATTAATACATAACATATTAT
>BMAV01002316.1:14331-26998 GCA_019973955.1 Trichonephila inaurata madagascariensis
GAGAAAAAATTATATTTCCGCCGCACTATAAAGCAACACGAGTAATCTTGATGCGGGACCTATTTAATTTTTGAGCCTCTGTTAAGCGATGATAACATCTGAGTTGTATGTCACGCCTTCTCCTCCCACACCAACCGAAACACATTAAGCCCTGATATATTTGACGTCCATCGGCCATCTCTGTCTGGCGGGTCTTTATTGGCAACACTACTCGAACCCACGACCCTCCAGCTACGTGATCATAACCACTAGGCTACCACGGCCTTAATATACAATTTCAAAAAAAAAAAGAATTACAGTCGAAACTCTATATTATGAAATTTTCTATATAGCGAACTTTTCCCTAGAACCTTGAACATTTCACGATTTTCTTCGTAAAATAACCTCTCTATAGCGAAGTGCATTTTCTATATAACGAAATTTTTCTTTTGGGATTCAATTTTTGTTTTCCCTTTTTTTTTAAAGAATTTCTGAAAAAATTTCAAGTTATCCTTTGTATGACTCATTTTATGGTGGTCCTAAATCTTGAACTAGTTTTATTAGATCCTAACTTGCCTAGAATAGAGTTTTTGAAGTTTCATCTAAGAAGTGCAACCTTTAACCCTCATTGTCCATTTCATTAGAAACATCTTCGATATCCTTTTTCACCCTCAGTGGATTTGTCCCTTGTCCCCGAGTTCTATTTATAAAATAATGTATGTTTAATATTACTTTTATCCTTTAAATTATGAAATTCCTTAATTTTAGAGTAACATTTCTTAATGCTGAAAATTCAGTGAATTCTTCGACATTCTTTTTTCTTGTTTTCCTTGCAGTTTTTCTTTCTTTCTTTTTTGATGGGTAAGATATATAAAATGAACATATATTAATTTAAAAAAGGTGTGAATATTTACTTATTTTAAAGTCTAGAGTTTATGATCTTAAAATTTGTTTTTTGTGATTTATAAAGTATATTAAGAGATGAACCTCTATATAATGAGTTTTCCATATAACGAACTTTTTTCCGGGATATAGTGACTTCTTTATATAGAGGTCCGACTGTATCTTATTATTGTTAAATTATCTCATATTTTCTATTTCATTTTTTTTTTAAATTTGCATTCTGTATTTGCAACCAAATAATTTTATTTTACTTTTTTATATATATAAATTAATCTGAAATCCTCTGACCTTTACATTATTGCATCATATTTATTTGGAACTGAATCGATACATAATATCCTAGCTGAATCTGAATCTTATTTCATTTCGGAGAAAAGATAGAAATGAGCATTCAGCCATGCAACCTTGCTTATTACGAATGCACAGCACAAAGCACAATGGAGGCAATTTTGTCCATATCAGGATGCGAGGGGGAAAAAAGCAAGGTATTATTTGATATATTTATTCTATGCCTTTTCAACTGGGAGATCAAGCTTTTGTGAATTGACACTGCACACAACCTTTTGACGTACGATCATTTTCTTTTTCAGAGCTCTACACACAAAATCAGACATTACAGTGTAAGAGCTATCATATACCATTATTCCAAAGAATAGAACTTCAACATCAGCAGAAGAGAATCGATGGAAAATAAAAATAATAAAATATATCCCGAACTAAGCAGCACGGAAGATCAAGAAAGCGAGTTTCTGTCGTCATAATACTGCAAAGAATGACTCTTCCCATGGATTACTTTAAAAGAAGGCTCTTCAGATAACTCGAGGATCTATTGAGCCGCACGAAGTACGCGGAAGTGGTTCAGATTCCGCTCTTTTGATTGGTGGTGAAGTGTGAATGTCCCGGATGGATTCGGAACACTGTTAAGATCCGGGTAACAGAAAACATGACGTCTGCTGTTGCCATCGATGGACATTGCTTTTTCAGAAACTATGGGTTATGTTTAAAGTTATTTTGAAAGGAGCATATAACTTTTCCTCCATTTTCACGATTATTTTTCTTTAAAATGTCTAAAATATATATATTACTACATTCAAAGAAATAGTGACTAAATCCAAGAAATAGTTAGGGCTGCGGTAGCCCAGTGGTTAAGGTATCGGACCATGGCAGGCATGTCATGAGTTCGAGCCCCGTACCACTAAAGACCCGCCGTGTAGGGCAGCGATGCACGTTAAATCTGTCGAGAGCTGAAACGTCCTCCCGTTGGTGTGGTGTGGTAGTTAGGAGAGGGGGGTGCCAGCTCAGGTGTCGTCCACGTCACTTGACCATGGTTCAAAATTACGTGGTCCGTCGCCAAAAGCCCTCGTGTAGCTGAACAATGCGACGTTAATATTCACTCATTCACTCACCCAAGAAATAGTTATTTCAATCTCCAACTTTTTGAAAGCAATTCTTGTTACTCAGTTTAAACCAGTGATTCCCAAAGTTGTCTATATAGACCCGCAAGGGGTTCACGTCACCAAAAAATAATTTAGGGGTCCATGAGGTATAAATAGGGTCTATAATAGTGGCTTTCATTAAACTAGATCGTGACTTTAATTTTAAAAGAAAATTTAATCTAGTGGAAACCAAATTTTACCTATTTAACAGATTTATTTACTAAATTTAATGAGGTTAATTTGCACTTACAGAGGTGTGACATCATACATTTTAATAAAACAAGAACCTCATTTCAGAGTTTCTTTACAGAGTTAAGTTAAAGAAGTACAATACTGGAGGGCCCGAATTTTCTCAATTTGTTACAGACAATATGTCAGGACGTTTTAACCTACGTTCAGCATTTAAATGGCTTTTATTCAGATTTTGAAACCAGGTTTGAGAATCCTTTGACTATGGTAATACCACAGTAGACATTGAATTCATATGGTCACATTGAAAAAAAATGCCATATTGCAGTTATAATTGTAATAATTAATATTACAATTAATTATTACAATAATTAATTAACATGAGCTTTTTAAATTTTAAACACTATACTTCATTAAATTATAGAAATTTAATTCTTTCAAAGTAGTTGTAGTACCAGCTGTCAAAAAGACATTTAAGTTGATAAATTTGCAAAAATTCAATATTAATTAAGAAGGGGTCTACCTCACCTCAAACCGGAAAACATAGTAAGGGGTCTATGAGATAAAAAAGTTTGGGAACCTCTGGTTTAAACTATTAAACGATCATAAAAAAAACCTTATTTTTGAGGCGATATTCTAAAAATTGTAAAAAAAATAAATATATATAAGATGTTATACTTTAAATAGTATAATGTGTGTTGTATATAAAATATTAAAAATATTTAAATTTAAAAATTCATTCAAGTAAGTCAGAATAAATAGCTGTTAGATGTTCCAGGTTACATCATTGAATTTGATGGTCTTTTCTTGGCAAGTCTATAACACAGAAAATTCATTTGTAAGGTATTCGACTTTGTTCGGAACCGTGATTTTGCAAAAGCGTATAAATGGATAATATTTATGATATTTAGTGTCACTTGGATTAGAAAATGTATATAAAATAGTTTTAAGAATAATATTACACTAAAAAACTATTTAAGTACAATATTTTGACAAAAAATGAACATAGAATAGAAAATGTTTCTATTATAATAATATTTTGCCTGTTTATAGCTCAAACCTCTGTACAGAGGCTCAACTAGAATGTTTGAAATATATAACCTAGAAGTAGGTTCATCCATGTTTTACGACAGCAGAGGGGAGAAATTTTAAGAAAAAAACGCCGATAATTATTTCAATGGGTTGTAACTCTGAAAATACTGTGAGTTTTTCAAAAATCCTTGTTCAGACTCTCTGGGGAAGTCTTTACCTTATATAAGCAAAATATTATTATTGTAGAAGCATTTTTTATAAAAGGAGAATGTTTTGAAAAAGATTATTCTAAGTTAATTTTTTGCCAACTGGAGTGGAAGATTATCAATTTGGATTTAGTAATGACGTCTTCAGGATAGCTTTACCTCCTTTATTATGAGCACGCATCAGCAGATATTAAAGCACAATTACATTCTATTTTCACATTGAATAGACAGCGGCATTTTGGTGGACACAACACAAAGACAAAAAAGCAGCAAGCATTTACAATCTTACGTGATGGCAGCAAGCAGAGAAAGAGAGCGCCGATTACGACAGCGCCGATTACGAGAGGTTTAGCCGATTACGATTAAGATTACAACGTTTATTTTTAAACCTAAGAATAAAAAAAAAGATTATTTATAGATCATTAAAGAGTTAATTAAAAGTATGTTAGAGGGAATTATTACATATATATATATATATATATATATATTAAATATAAAAATGTATAATAAAATCATATACGTGTTTTATGGAGGTAAAGTATTGACAACATGGACAGAAGACATTTTTTAATATTAATCTCCAAAAAAAGTTAGCACATATTGCAAAATTTCGGGAAACTGTAAGATATCTTTTAGAAGATTTGGGTCAATCATGACAATGACAAAGTCACACACTGCTAGGAGCATAGATGCTACGTTCAGAAAATCGAAAGTCTCAGAGGGATTTATTTAACTGAGGAAAGGGTCAGAAGTCTCAATGGACTCATTCTAGATGAGTAGGGAAAGGATTCCAAGACCTCCTATTGCCGGCTTCGCAATCTGTTAATTACATTGCGTACGGCATGACAACGAGAGATTGCCCTGCAAGGAAACTGTTTCGAAATAAAAGTAAACGTTTTTATACAGTGCTATTGAAATCAGAACAATAGAAACCTGCATTGAAAGTTCTTCTTGAAATAAATTTCTTCTTCAGTCTATGTCATACCATTTGATGCACGAGACCAACTTGTATGGATAATTCGAGGACAGTCTCCCAACCTTTTATGAAAAGCAGATCCCTCATGATGTGACTTTGATATTAAGGAATGGACAACAGATTTGTGCCGTGCTAATCTGCAATCTCATTCCGACCCTTGTTAACTGCTTTTATCCATCACGCAGCCATCCTATATGGTAACACATTCTCGTCACAACTTTCAAGTAAACCTTAAAATTCTGAAGCACTTTTCTCACGGACAATCTTACTTTTTACCCACAATAACTTAATAGTTTTTGGATTATCGTGTCTATACTATGTTAGCAATCTTCGTATTAGGGTATGCATGCATATAAATATAATATATGAATGTAATAATTGACCATTTAATATTTAGCACAGACATTTCGATTTGATTTATGATAGTCTTGAGACCTTAAAGACATCACGTGATAATTAGTTTTTTAATTCACCCGCCTAACGCGAGAATAGATTATTTTAATTAGAGCCTTATCTCTTCAAAAACTGCCGTATCGACACATTTCAAAATAAAAGTATGCATTATTGCATCATCTAATTATTCTGATTCTATTATTATTATTATTATTCTATATTCTAATTCTTATTGACTAATTATTCGAATTTATTGACAAAAATCATATCCTTCCCCCGGTTTCCAGTTCAGGGAGTTATAAAAGATGTGATCTCCGGAACTTACACTTTTGTTTATTACGTAATTGCCTGAGTGGGCTTACATTGTTTTCCGTTTTGCCCCTTTATGTTTATTAAATAAAATGTCAGACTAAATTAAAATGCCAAAATGTATCATCATCCTTTCAACAACTACAAGATAAAAATTATCCCAGTAAATATGTCTTAATTCTAGTAAAATCACTGAATGTACATATATTATCTCGGGCATTTACCCGCCAAATTTGAATAAAATTGTATCCAATTTTTTCCAAAATGAATTAAAATTAAATAAATAAAGACAGCTTAATTTTCCTTTTCTTATTTTTACCTTCCATATAATTATTCGTAAAAAAAGCAACAATTAACAAAACTTCGAACGTTAACTTTTTTTTTTATATTTTTAACAGAAAGTTCAATTTTTAAAAAAAAAAATCCTGTGTAATATTCATTTTGTAATCATATGACTTATATTTCAAGCAATATTGTTATTATTGATTTATCTATGATTCTTTGAATTCCCCTGATACGTTTGAAAAGTTATAAAAGTAATACACTGTAATGATTTCACTCAGCTCTTGGTTAACTATTTATTCCAATATGAAAATTATCAAAAAAAATAAAATGGTATATTCTATTACAGTTCGATATCAAAAGGGTCCGTAACAATTTCGAGTCTCTTTCGCACTCTCTTCCGTTCCTTTATTCTCCAAGCCAGGAGACCGCTGTACTTCGCGGGCTGGTCCATAATCACTTCGAGTCTCTTTCGTACTCTCTCCCGTTTCCTCGATCTTTCAAGCCAGGAGACCGCTGTACTTCGCGGGCTCGTTATCGCTCTTCCTATTGCTCAAGGGACGTCCGAATCGCTCCCTTCAAAAATCCAGTCTTTTTTCTCTGTCCGGACTCTCTCGCCCTTTTTATATCATCTATTTCTCCTAGTCATCCACCGCTCATCTCTTTGTCGGCCTCAGTCCCCCTGGTTCTCCTGCCACCTTCCGGTCTCGGCTCTCTTGATGTCTTACCCCTCTGCCGCGCCAAATCTGGTCTCGTTTCCGCTAGTCCCAAAGAGGCACCGAGGCGGGGTGCACATTTGTACGTTCTCAGTCGCGACGTCGTCACCGAGTGGTGGGAAACTGAATACACAATGATAAGGTGCCTCTTTTTGACAGTCCGGTTAGCTGGGAAAAAAGGTGCCGAACCTCGACCACCCAGTTACGAAATTAATTCCCAGCAATTAGGGAAATGCCTGGAATTTTCGCAACTTCTGTCGGCAAGGAGCAAGGGATCTGTTGGAAAATAGGGGGGAAGAAATATGCTTCGTCACAACACACTTTTAAAATGGTTTCCTTTCGTTAAAAGAAATGCAAAAAAAAGTATTCTAAATCTGTGCGGATTGTAAAATTTGGCAATTTCCCATGTTCTTCCTGTAACTTGAGCACTGAAATCATTTTACATTCGATTCTGGTTGAAAAAAAATTGACCGGAAATGTTTCTCTCGTAAATTTGACCACATCCTTTCCAAAACAGAGTGCCAATCCCTGGACAGTTAAATCGCACATCCTTCGAGAATGTTGGGAAGCTCGGATTCAAAGCTCAACATTGATAGATAGGAAATAAAAGAAAGAAAACACCATAAATATTTAACCGATATTTACTTTCACCGAGATACTCTCCATTGTAGCGGTTTTTCCCTCACGATCCCTGGGAGCGGAAGTGAAAGTTGCGTTTATTTCAAGTTTCCCATCTTTCGTTCGAGGGGAAACTAAGGGAAAAAAATATATCCAGTTTAAAATTGTGTTTGACTGAACATTTTATTCTTTCCGCAAGAGTATCAGAAATCTTTGAAACAGGGAAAAATTCCTTTTATTTTGGAAGCTCTGGGGAATTATTTTAGAATCAGAAACCATTTATTTCTGAAACAAATATGTGCAGCGGGTAAATATTTTAAAGTGTTAGTGGTACACTTTGCAGATGGACTTGGAAAAATATTGAAACAGTGATTTTGAGTAATTGCGTTCGAGTTTTATATTAGCGCTATTTCTTCTATTTCATTTATTTTAGGAAAAGTTCTTTTAACCCTTAACTTCCCAATTTTTTAAATTTCTATGAAAAAATTATATCAGCTAGTTCTCAAGTAATAATAAAAGGGAAAACTATATATATAAAAAATTAAGCTGTTTTAAATTGAATTTCAGTCACTTTTTGTTTGTTGCAAAAGTGCAACATTTCTAAGTAGTGCTATAAACTACAAAACTTTTTGTTATATGATGATTTTATTATTCATCATAAAATGTTTACATTTCTTACCTGGTAATTTTTTTCGTAAATAAACAAGAGGAAGCATAAAATATAATGGATTCTTTTTATAGCACAAGCAGTTCTTGAGGCATCAGAGATTTTTATAATTGTTGTGATTCCTGGAAAAAAATGTACTTCCATCTAGTGACAAAATTAGCATGTATTTCGTTGCAGTAATCTTTTTTCCCCTCAGATAAGTGATTTGTAGCTAATTAAACAAAATGTTGAGGCTGTGAAATTAAAATAAATCATATGTTGCAGAAAGGCAACAGTGCGAAGTTAAGGGATGAAGAACAATTTAACAATTAAGTTTGAAAAGGTTTTTAAAAGAATTTTAACAAAACAAACAATAAAAGATAAATCTTTTGTGGTACTTGAAAATAGCAAATAAAATAATACACTCACTAATACAATTTATTTAATAAACTTTTCGTCACACCTGTGGACACATGTAACTGTACAATAATATCTTACTCTCATATATAACTAAGTGTTTTGAAATATGAGTGATGAGAGTAAAGTACAGTGGATTTTATTCAATTCCTACTATTATTTCATAATATCTCCCTAGATATATATTTATATATACTTTGTTTAAATTTTCATTCGTTAATAAAATACTTTCTATTCATCCATTCAAGTTCAAATACGTTTTTTTAAACTTAGTGGATGGCACTTGATTTTAGTACAGTTTTTTCAAATATTAATGCATTAATTCTGTTTAATTAATGAATAAATGGTAGCAAACAAAAATAATAGTCCAACACCCTATATAAAATCACTCGTTGGTTCCATGTAGAGCTGTGGATAGCTTGTTGTACTTCTAATCCAAAGGTTATGGGTTCGAATTCCTCCTGGGATGGCCTAATTTCTGAAAATGTATTTTCTTTTTTTCTATATGCTATTTTATTAGAATAATTAAATTTAATCAATGAATAAATAGTAACAAGCAAAAATAATAGTCCAACACCCTATATAGGAAGGAAAATGGAAAATTGCAAGAACATTATCGTAATAAATTATATTAATTGTAATTATTTGATAAAAAGTAACTAAAATAAAATTTTCCTTTGTTGACCTAAGTAGGAATTGGCAATTTTATTTTTTTTTATATTATTTGTTTTTTATTAACAATGCGCTCTGGAACTGTATAATGAACTGTATGAACTACATACGTACACGCGTACCTCGTTATTTTATACCTCATTTAAGTGACACAGCTTAGAAGTGCCGTAAACAAGGGGGAGCTCGAGAATTCAACGTCTAACCCATAGACCAACGCAGATATTAAGCATTAGTTCTTTCATCTATGTTTTTTAAGGATGTAACCCCCTCCCCTCCTACGCTACTGCATCTGAGCTAGTACCCATTTTGTAAACTTCCCCACCACACCTACTTGAAGGCTTAGGGCCTTGGCAGATTTAATCTGAATAAGCTTATCTCTACAGGGTCACCAAGACTTCAACCTCGGGTTTACAATCCCGAGTTATATTTCAACCCTGGAATTTTGGGATCACATTATCCAGATCCCCGGGTCCTGGGAATAGAATTGGACTATTTATTAAAAATTCTCTCACCTGAGCATAGTTAAAATTATATAATAAAATTAAAAACATAATTAAAATATCGGTTAAATATTATTATTTATTGAAACCAAACAAAACAAAACTCAATTCATCATAAAAAATAATAATAAACAAAAACTGTAGGTACATAGTAAAAGTAAAACAACATTTCTTCATTTCTTGTGTTTCTGTAAATAAGCATTTAAAAATAGCAGATCGTCCAGCGTTTCATCTTTTAAACGGCTTCCCATTTCTGTTACAAACTGTCCTGCCGAAGAAAATCTCGTTCAGACTCTGCACTAGTAGGTTTTAATGTCCTTAAATAGGAGTATGTTCTTTCCAGGTAGTCACCACGTCTCTAACTTTTTAAAAAAAAGACATTTCTTTTTGAATTTTTCATGGCAACGTCTCAAATCTAATAGGCTGCATTTGTGTATATATCTCTTTGATAACTTTAACTAGTTCTACTACACAAGGGTTTTTGTGTACAAATTGATTAAGTCAGTGGCGCACACAAGGGGGGGAGAGAAGTCCTCGGGTCCGGATCCCCTCCCCTTGATTTTTTTTGGCTGATTATAATCCTATGCGTACACTAAGTAAAATTGATTAAGTATTTGTTAATAATTAATTTTATTAATTAATGCTAATTATTTATTCAATAAATAATTTTTTATTGTTTTTGTTCCAGAAAATAGACAAGATCAAAAGAAATGTTTGGCGGCGTATTAAAGCATGCTACCAAAATGGTGGACTTTCGATCCTGGACCCCTCCCCCTTGAAAAACTTTTGTGTGCGCTACTGGATTAAGCTATTGAATCAGAATGTGAATCACTTTCAAGTGTTACCTTATTTGAAATAGAAGATCCAGTCGCATGAGACGTCAGTAATGCCCTGAAATTTGAAGTGTTAAGTCTTTCAAGCAGGTCTGCTATCAATTTACGGCATTTAATTGATGAAGGAACTGTGACAAAATCTATTCCTGAGGTGTTGCTTTTAATATTGTGTAAGTATTACAGTAAACCACTTAGATTTGTGCGACTTATTCCCATAAGAGAAATGAGAGCTATATATATATATATATATATATATATATATATATATATAATAAAAATAAACTTTCTGAGAATTAAATTGTTTAAAAAAAATTGATCGAAAAAAAAGTTTTAAAATATAATTGAGACAAAAATTAAATCCCGAGATTAGTTATTCTTAATCCCGGGATTTCGGGATGGGAAGAAACACAGTTATCCCGGGACTGCAAAACCTTCTTAAAAAAATGATTGGACAACACCAGCTAAGAATTTGCAATCATGACTTCTGGGCTACCGTAGCCACCGAGGATATTATAAGCAACATTGTTATTCTAATTTGTGCTTGACAAACATTAATACCCAAATTAAAAAAATCCTCAATAAGTACGACAAAAATGATCGTTTAAAAAAGCACACTTTAGAAATTATTCACATGTTACGTGAAAAATGATTATGATAGTTTAAAAAAATAATTTTTGTTTTAGAAGCGTAATCATTTTACCGATGATTATAGATAATTTAATAGTTTATTTAATCCCTTTTTGCGCTGAAATAATCAAATATTAATCAACACAAGTTTAATAAGAAAGTGATACAACTTGTTGATTTATTGGAAATTTGTGAAAGTTACACTTTAACATTGACAGGAGAGCTGCCAAATATATGTTAGAAAAAAGTACATATTGTTAAAGTTTTACATTTATTTTCAACGTTTAAAAAACGTTTTTTCCTTATTGTTAATTAAAACAGATATAGCTGAACACTAACTTTTGATCGAAGGAATAGTTACTTTTTATACGAATGCATGAATATTCAGAATTTATTTCATGTCTAATGCACTTTTTCTCTCTCAGTAAATTGATTTAGTTTTTTTTATAATAAATTATATATTTCACACATACAGTGTAAAAAATTATTAACCACGTCTTTCAAGGCTAGTACACAAAAATTTTTGTATACGTCAATGAAAGCAGTATGATACTTTTATAAAAAACAATTACATCTCAAAGCATATATTGGTAAATTTTGTTCTCCTGATTTATTAATATCTATGTGAACCCGCACTAAAATATTGTAATGTCCACAATATAAAAATAACTAAAGGAGAATGTTCTAGTTTTTTTTCAGTATCTTCCCCGAACGAACCTCATTACTTTTATTTATAAAATTTAAACATTCAACACATGTATTTAAAAGGAAGATGTTCTTAATGTCTCATTTAAAAAACAATCCCCATGGCTCGCGAGCGACAAGTGGCTGCAAAGCATTGGTTTGCTGACCCCAGTCTTAGTTCCTTCTTTTGTATGAAATTAGAGCAGCTGACCTCTCTAATTGGTTGCATTCCTCCATTATTTACACACGAGTACATGTACCAATATATTACGCACCTCAGTTTAATTACTGGGAGCTAATTCGTTGATTATCCGAGAAAGTAAAATGACTAACAGAGAATTTAATTACTTTGCTAAATGGAGTCACTTCGAATTCATTGGTTGAAAAGCAAAGGAGAATAAAATTGCATAAAATGTTCTTGTATTCGTTGAAAATACTTTTGGCAGTAAAAAGTATGTTCGAACGGAAATTATAATACATATGTAAATACATAAGTGTAAGAGATATAGAAAAGCGAATCACTCACTCACTTATCACAAGATCTCTGGAATTATTAGAACTACAGTCTTGAAATTCGGCAGGAATATTTCTTTAAATGAGAAAAAATACGTTAAGAATAAGCTTTTCGAAAATCGACTCCCAAGGAAGGCAAATGAGGTACGAGTCATCATAGTTAAAAAATTTCCGCTTTTTGAGCTATTAGACCTAAGAATTTTTGAAATTTGGATTACCTGTTTCGTTTGTTGATCAGAGATACAGTAAGAACGAGTCTTGTGGTGATCGACTCTAAAGGATCGGAGGAAGGAGGTTGACGGGCATTAAAAGTAAAGAAAAAAAAAAGAATGCTTTTTTTGCAGTATTAAATGCAATAACTTATTCGGTAAACATGTTTCCTTTGTTGAGTGGATATCTGCTAAGAATGGGTTTTGCTGATATCGAATCCCTAGAGATGTATGGGAACTTTATAAACGAAAAAAAAACTGTTTTGGCCAATTTGACAAACATATATATATATATATATATATGTGTGTGTGTGTGTGTGTGTGTGTGTGTCAGGCCCCAGGCCTGCTGGTAAAATGAGGAGGGCATCATCTCTATAATAACTTCTTTATTTTGCTTCAATCACATAAAATCCAACATGGCGGCCCTTTGGCGCGCAACCGAATAGAACAATAGACAACTAATCCCCCGAGGAGTCACCAGCTAAGCCTTTTCGAGTATGCGTTCTTCTTCGTCAGCACTCGCTCCA
>BMAV01002316.1:44379-72110 GCA_019973955.1 Trichonephila inaurata madagascariensis
TTTAGTAACACCAATGAATTTTGTTTGTATTATGATGTGAGGTTTCGAGAAAAATATATACTGTATATTCTGGCGTTTAAAGCACACTTTTAATATAAAAAATAAAATCAAAATGTAGGAGAGCACGTTATACGCCGGATATGAAATAGATATAATCGGCTAAAAATAAAGATAGCTAAAAAAAGAAAAGAAAGAAAGAAAGAAAAAAAAAAAAAGACGAGTATATGAAAGTAATTAGATTCCTGCATAGTGTCTAGATTTAAATAGTATTTAATTTAAAAATGACATATATCATATGAACACTCAATATTGGATAACATTTTTTTAAATTCCTAATGAGCTACGAATCGGTGTTTTACCATTGCAGATCTAGTACATTCCTCGGAAGACAGTATCTCTTTTTAGCGCACCACCATATAGGCAGATACCAATCGCCGCAGGTAATTTGGACGCCCAGTTTCCACCCTGGAGGGAGGCACCTGAGCTCTGACAATGCGAACCTGTACTAGGATTTAATTTTGCCGAGAGCACCCTAGCTAAACAGACACTCTTTATTGGATTACATCAAAAAAATCATATTCGTCTTCCGTTATATCTTCATCATCGAATTATGTTTTCTTCATCACCATAGCTGTTATTCTGAAGCATACATAAATAATTATGTTCGAATCTATCTGGACTGTTAGATACACATTTTTTTTTTAAATTACGTGAGATTTAATTTCCTTCCAAGTTTTTATTATCCACCCACACACTATTTCTAGACTTTTAAATAATAACAGCATTGTACATTAACATTTTCAGGTTTCTTCGTGAAAATATGTGTGCGTTAATCGGCGAATATAGCGAAAAGAAAAAAATTCAGTTTGAAAATATAGATGAGCGTTATATGCTGGAATGTAAGGAATCTAAATAACAAACTTCCTAAGATCTTTAATATTATTTTTAAATTGATGAGTTTTGTTCATATAATCCTTTTCAAAAATTGCATTTTTTAATAAAAAGTTCGCATTTAAGTTTATTTATATTGTTGGTATTTTTGTATTTAAAAAAGGTGATTTACACCTAAAATAAATATATTCTAATTTACAGTTGCTGTTTTTATGCATATAAAACCTTATTAGACTAAGATATCAATCATTGTAAATAAATTGATTATATCATTTATATTTGTGATTGTTTTACTCTCGGTTTTGTTCACAATATGATATCGCAAAGTTAATCAAACAAAATACAATAAAAATAGCATCTTACGGAATGTAAAATTATAAATTATTCTAAGAATTACGTTAGATAAACTTCCCCCAAAATATAGGGGCAAATTTTCCCTCAATGGATCATGTTCCACAAACTTTCAAAATAGAAAAAAAAAAAGTGATGAATAATCTCCCTTCTAAAGAACAACAAAACAAAAATTTTTTTTTTCCATGCTTTTTAAAAAAAAAAAAAATGTTTTTATTGGCAATAAAAAAACGACATCCATTACGACACTTTTTTGTATCATTTTACGACGTAAAGTAACCATAAAGACAATGTAAAAAAGTATAACAGTAAAATTTTATAGCTTATATCGATTCAGAAAAGATTTCACCCTTATTTTATAGGTTATCGGCATCGAAATCGTTTTCCAGCGAAAACAACAAGTAAAGGAGCATTGTCACCTGAAAATATCACTTCCATTAAATTTTATCGAGAATTCCCGTTCAACATATATTATGCAAGGTCCTGGGCTTGACACTTAAATCACTTCATTTTCTCTGCTATCTTTCTAATATTCAGAAAGCTGTAGGCCTCGATTCAACTTTGGGAAATCGCCATCTTGATACTTTTTATTCCTATAAGTTTCAAAACGTTGTAAGCTCGAAGAAAATTATTTTTTGAGAAGGGATCTCAGGGAACTTGCTTAAGAAACATTGTTTTCTTACTATCTCAAAGGAAAGGGTTACTACATGTATGTATGTACGTGTGTAATAGGACAGTATTTAGCATCTAAACTACATTTTTATTTTATTTTTTCGTTTAAATA
Source organism: Trichonephila inaurata madagascariensis (assembly GCA_019973955.1). Classification (NCBI taxonomy): domain Eukaryota; kingdom Metazoa; phylum Arthropoda; class Arachnida; order Araneae; family Nephilidae; genus Trichonephila; species Trichonephila inaurata. The sequence continues at coordinate 46,406 of BMAV01002316.1, forward strand.
TCGTAAAATCCGGCGTATAAATCGAACCTATACTTTCAAGATGCAAATTTTAGTTTTTAGGTATATTCGCCGCATAACGATCTGTAACGTTTGAAAGAATAACGGTAGCGTTATCTTGGTCACAACTATTGAATATTATTTACAGAATTATACATAGAAGTTATTTAACTTATTTAAAGATTGTTAGAGTCCAATATTTTTATGAGAGGAGGAATCCCTTCGGCCACCGCTCCCGAAAAAGTTCAAAGCATCTCTCCCTCATTCTCCGGTCAGAGAGGTTCGATTCCTCGGGGGTCACAAAAGGGGTTGCGAGGTCAGCCACACCTCAACCTTTTATCTGTAGCTGTAAGATGCACATGTGTATGTTGGTCCGATTCTTCGGGGGGTCAAAAGAGGTGGCGAGATCGCCCCCCTTAGCCCTTTCATCGATAGCTGCAAGATGCACGTGTGAAGGTCGTGTCCACAAAAGACGCCGATCCCCGTTGGAAGATACGACGTTACAGCGCACCCTCTTTTTAGGAAGAAACCTGAAATGCGTGTGCGCTTATGTTTTGAAGTCATTTATTCGAGATATTATCCCAAGCTTTAGAAAAAAATAGTATACTTCTAGAATTGCAACTCTTTAAGTTCATAAAAAATGTAATTTCTTTTTTAAAAAAACCGTATTTCGACGTATGTAGAAGTCTGCTTATTTTCTATGCTCATATTTTTTTCATTATTATTTTTAAAGCTCTCGTTTTTTTACCCGGAGTATAATGCGCACCCTTAAATTTCGCTCTTATGTCTTGTGTTAAAAGTACACGTTATTATAATGTATACCAGAGGACTATTTTAAGGTATATACCGGAAAACATTTTTTCAGCATAGGCAAGTTTTGAAATTCTGGAGAAAAAAATTTTCGGTCTACCCGAGTGTGTAATGCTCTTTAAGATAATTGTTCTATGATTCTTGGAAGTTATCAGTTATAGTTTTCCATTTTAATTAGCTCTTTAACAAATAAAACAAAATAAAATGAAACCTACAGAGTTGTTTAGCAGTAAAAATTCACATACAACGTAAAAAGGCTGGTAAAGTTAATACTGAAACATCAAGTGGACTATGCAAAGAAAAATATCGCTACAGATAGCAAGTAGAATCTGTTCTCGGAGTTCCCGTTTCCGGCTGGAAACTTCACCTCCTATTATGATGACTTTGATTTGCATCATAATAAGTTTCACTTAGCCTATTTGTGCATTTAAGATAACTTTTAAAAATTTAATAGAAATAAAAATTTTCAAAAGAGTTTATAAGTTATAGTAAAATTGGGTTAATTTAGAATAATTGAAATGGGTCGTGCTAAGTGATAATAACTTATTAATATATAACACAGTTGTGCATTAATAAAGTTATTAAAACTTTATAAATGTATCCAACACTGTGCTCTCCGGCATGCCGAAGCGCTTTCGTGAGGGAAATAAGGTACTGAGTCTCAGATAAAGTCAGTTTGGTGAGAATGCATATTAAAATTTTAATTCATAAAAAAATAAAAACTACTCCAAGGAAATTCTGGAAAATTTATTTCTCAAACTTTTTTTGTCTCAGATGTCCTTACTAAGAAATTTCTTTCTTTCTTCAGTTGGCAATTTTCAAATTCTTACATTAGAAATAATGTAAAATTTTTAAAAATTAAAATTAAGAAAAAATTAACTTGAAATAATATTTTTTCACATATTTTAATTTAATTTTTTTTTTGCACTTTTAGAAATATTATTCTATGGATATCATAAAAAGTATTTTCCTCATCTTTGTATTAAAATTGGTATGCATTTTTTTTTTTTACAGCAAATATAACCCATAGGTCACTAAAAATTCTTACCTCATAGACACACCTGCATCAAAATCACTGTGGGGCCTTTTTGTAGATATAGGAGCCTTGTTAGTGAGACTGTAGTTACACATGCTGGGGCTTGAGGCCCCGCAGCATTGATACGTCGATAGCTACGCCCCTGTTCATAGACCAGTTACCATTTTACCGAATTTGGGGTAGACCTTGCTTATCTAATATTGAAATTTTGTAAATTCATCTACATGAAATGCGTTTTTGAAAGCTAGAATAGTGCTAATTTTTTTACCTAATGATCTGTCTTGTGAATAACTTTTAAAAACATTTATTACATATACATATATAAAACTATTGTCGAATTAAATTTAGAATTTGTTGCATAAAATAACTAAGGGGGAAAAAATGCTCATTTTGGAAGAAACCTTAAACAACGCAAAATATTGTTATTTCGTTTAAAAAAAATTATACTGTTTCTTACCTAAATAAACAGTCTGCTCGGTTCCGGAATTATCTTTTGTCTGATTTCGGTAAGGAAGGAGAGTGGCAATTTTTTAAAAAAAATAACGAAAACTTTCCTTTTGCGCTCCTTTGGAGTACTTTAACGATAGATGGCTTACAGGGGTAGAGCAATTATGCTTTTTAATGTTTTTCATTAGTAACTTTTAAACTAATTGTAATCTGGATAATGGTCAAATTGTATTTTTCCTATTATATCCCCCTGTTTTAGTACCATAGGCACGCTTTTGTGTTCAATATGTAGCTTCGTTTCTTAGCCAGCTGATTGCTACTCCTCTTTTATTCTCTGGTGACCTAGGCTAAGAGTTGCATCTTATGGCATTTTCTTCAAAGTGAATAAAATATGGGAAACTCCTGTTTCAACGGCTGTCCATCTTTTCGTTTTCTCTAACACGTAATCGTGCTGCCCATGCGTAGAAGGGATTGTAGGTTGTAGTGAGGAAGAAATGCCAAGGATTATATTCGTGGATGCCAAGGATGGTACCATAAATTGACCAGTGACGAAGTGACTGGTCAATTTATGGTCCCATCATATGGTTTCAAACATGATGCCAGACAGGATTTAATCCGCAAACACTATTAGGTGTTTGGGACAAAGAATTAAGCCGCTGTGTGCATCTCTGCTCCATCCAATCAGCAATTATAGGGGTATGAGAGAGGCCCACCAAAAGATTTAAAGATAGATATGAGAAGATAACTGGGAGATCCAACTAGGAGCGAACGCTAGGAGGTAGTGGGATCAGTGGTAGTAGATTGACTACACCAGTGAAAGCAGCCTGGCAGAGGGACCAGCTATTTCGGATCAGCAAGGAAAGCTGGGTGGCAGCGAAATATTCACACCGGCGAGTTCAGTGATATTAGGGAGTTCACATCTTGAGCTGCGAGAGATCTATTAGAAACTCTATTTCACTAATTGAGCGGATTGTGGATATTACGATATCCACAACCCACCAAATGGTTGCAGACGATCAAGAAAGAGCCCAACGATCGATGGTACAAGTAACTGATCATTAGAAGTGTAAATGTTCGTATTGATAGGTACTATAACAGAAGTTTCAATTTATGCTATAATATTGTAAATGAAAAGGTAATTTTAAATAAGCCTTGTGACCTATCTCGCTACCCAGAAATTTAAGTAAACTTGGGGTACGACTTTACAATGGGTTCGTAAGATGGTAGCCTTACATAAATACATTTTTTACACTATAATTTTAACAGTATAGATAACACAGATGTATCAGTTTAATGTTTTAATTATGAATTATGTAAGGAATAAATCCAATTCTTTTTTCTCCAGACAACGACCCACTGCAGGTTCTCGTCGACTTCTGGGGCTAGATATAGACCGTCTTTGAGGATCAATGGTACAAGCCTTGAGGGTCTGGGCCAATCAAGTTGAGAAAAACTGTGTTTACCAAGTATTAAACCAATTACACACTGATAAGGTACCCACACTTATCAGTAAGTTGTTGAGTATCTGGAAAATATTCCTGCTTTTGAATTGATTTTAAATTACGTATCGCTCTGAAGCAACACGAGGTCTTTTGTCTATAAACCTCGTAAATTTGAACCGTGGTCAAGTGAAGAGGAATAAAACTCGACTGGCACTCCCTCTCCAATCTTCACCACCATGCGAAACGGAGGAAGATGAGCCTTGAAAGATTTAACGAGCATCAAGGCCTGTACACGGCTGATATTCAGTGTCAACAGGATTTGAGCCCACTACTCGACCACACCGGTCACTATGTGATACCCCCCTACCTGAGGGAATCATCTCTTCATCTACTGGACCTAGATTTGTGGGAGGTAATGATTGATGTCCCAAGCTAGTCATAATAATAATAATAAAAAAAAAACAAATTTATTATTATTCAATTATATTGATCTAAGACAGTCTTACTCTAGGAATGTATCGTAACCATAAATCTTATTTGAATAAGCACCTGAAATACTACTTCTTAACTCAAAATAAAGCTATCCCATGAATCTTAATCTTCCGTACTTTATTTAAATAGCTAAAGCCCGTTCTATAATTACGCGTCTAAGTTTAGATCCTTACCATAAGCTCACGGCGCTCAGCATCACAGCTTCCTTTTCCTCCTTCTTCTTCTTACTAAACCTCCACAATTTATCTGCTAACTAATCTGAATATCAAGGTTTCTTCTTGAAAGGGTTGGCTGTGAAATAACTCAATGATGGCCCCAAAAATTCCCCAAGAGGATTAGTAGGAAAAATACTCGGTAAAGCCCCGTCACAACTAATTCAAGACCATGACCATCCAGCCACAGCATGGCCCCATAATACTCCTCTAAGTCACTATAATATATATTCCGTTTCATATCATTAGAAAAAAACAGTGAGCAAATATTTCACTAATGGAGAATTAACTGCATATTTTTATCTCATTTCTCTCTCCCAAGACCTTTTCTCCATACCTAAAAATAGCCCAATTAGAGTCGGTTTGAACTTTCAAAAATCAAAGAATGCGAATGATTTCGCAGAAATTGCGAAGACCCAGTTTAACTCCTAATATTCTCCGAGGCGATATTTAAACTGAGTTCTTCCCATTTCAGAAATTGCACTGAAGGGGACCAATATAATGGTAGCGATGAGTCTTTTATGAGTCAGAGGGGAACCAAAGATACGGTTTCAGTTAAAATTTTCTTCTTTCCGATATGCCATTGCACCCACCACCTTAAGCTCGTTTGCTTAAAAGTTTGGACCTGTTTCGTAGGATCTATTGATCGCTGGAGTTCTGGTTAGACTGGGGTTTATTTTACTTTTTCCTGTTCTTTTTTCCCCCGTTCTTTCGCTTCAACTATCTGATAAGAAAGAAAAACAGTGCCGAAATTTTTCCAGAACTTTGAGTCTTTTTTTAAAGAAAAGATCCTCCAGACACTGCGAACTTGCAACTTTTTTTTATATTTATTTTTAGTTTCGAGGTTTCCCAAGATCTTTATTTAGTTGAACGGAATTTTTAGAATTTAACAGATTTTTACTTTATTTTCTTAAAAATGTTTTCCGCATCTGCGCAAAGCATGCATTATTTTGAATCTGGTATATAACTCTGTGAGGTTTCACTTGTAAATATTTCATTTATATACCTTGCAGACCTACTCAATACTTTCATCATTGAAGCAGTTATTACCACTAATAATGTATTAAACAAAAATTACTATTATTAATAATATACTTTTGTAATACTCTATAATTATTTTTATTTACATTTTCAACATATTTTTCATTTCCTGCTTTTACTTCACAATCTCTCTATATCTTGTTCAAAATTTCAATCTTTAATAAAATATATTTTAGAGCACTCAATTGAACTGCAATTTTATATACACGATTATTTTGGATGACAATACTATAATTTAATTATAACTAATTAAAATTAACTGACTGAAACTAATTATTTAAAGAATTATAGATACAGAGCCACGTTAGCTTCATTTTTAGTGACTTGGGTCTAAAATATTTTTTTTCTCACGTTTTAAAGCAAGAAACTGAAATTTTATATACACGATTGTTTTGGATGGCAATACGATATTTTAATAATAATTAAAAATAAATAATTGTCACTTAATATTTGGATTCCGTCATATGTATGTACATAATTATATTAATTGTAATTTTTTAATAACAAGTAACTAAAATAAAATTTGTCTTTGTTGATCTAAGTAGGAATTGTGACTTATTATTTTTTTTATATTACTTGTTATTATATTTACAATTAACAGGTTATTATGACAGAATAAGTTTATCTCTTAAGTTTAATACTGTGACAAAAAATTTTGAGTTCATTTGTTACAGAATCCCTTGAACGAAAATAAAGCTTTTTGATCAAATGACACAACTACGCTAATGAATGTGCTTTGATTATTATCAAAGAAAAGGAAAATAAGTATTAAATTACGCGCTTAAAGTAGTTTTTAAAAATACCAAAACCATATTTCATTGCTTTCTTGGAAAATGAAATTCAAGAATTTAACATGAATTATAAAAATAAATAAAAACATTTAAAGACAAAACAGGAAAAATAATCAATTTGTTTCAGTTTTCGTTGTTTCTTTTTCGATTAAAATGTTTTTGGTAAAATAAACAGCAATACAAATTCCGGTTATTTGGATTATTAGGGAAAAAATCAAGAAGAAAAGTTGCATGGATTTTTCTTACAATAAAATGGAAAACAACATATAAATATTTTCTTTGAAACACAATCAAGCTTAATTCACCTTTATATGTATTAATCAACTCAATTTAATGGCTTGAAAGTATAAAGATTAAAAATCGTTAGAATTCGAAATAACTTTTTTTTTAAATTTCTGTTTTTAAAAACAGGAAGCCATTATTAGTTATTTTATCATTATTCGTTATTTTATCAATATTAATGAAATTTTAACGTAAAAAATTTTTTGGCGATATATTTTTTTATTTTCCTCATTTAATTAAAAGTTTAATGTAAAATAACTATCATCCTATTCTTTAACTATGTTAACTAACATCCTAACTTTAGCCAAATGAGAGTTACTTATTTTAATGATGACTTATATAGTCTAAAAAATCTTATTAAATAACGAATTTTATTTAAAAAAAAAATCTTATATTTGGCACTATTTAATTCCTATTTAAGGTATCCGACTACGTTCGGAACCATGATTTTAAAAAAAATCCTATAAATGTATAATTTTCCTGATATTTAGTGTCACTTAGATTAGAATACATGTATAAAATTGTTTTAAGGACATTATGACAAAAAAAAATTATTTAAATACAATATTTTGGTTAAAAATTAACTTAGAATAACCCCTTTTCCAAATGTTCACCTTTTGTAAAAAATGCTTCTATTGTATTAATATTTTGCCTGCATATAGCTCAGACCTCTGTACAGAGGCTCAACTATTATTGTTGAAAAATTCACATTATTTTCAGAGTTACAATCATTTGAAATAATTATCGGCGTATTTTCTTAAAATTTCTCCCTTCTGTTTTTGTAAAACATGGATAAACCGACTTCCAAGTTATGCATATCAAAAATTCTAGTTGAGCCTCTGTACAGAGGTCTGAGCTGAATACAGGCAAAATATTATTATAATAGAAGCATTTTTTACAAAAGGAGAACATTTGGAAAAAAGGTTATTCTAAGTTAATTTTTTGCCAAAATATTGTATTTAAATAGTTTTTTTGTCATAATGTTCTTAAAACAATTTTATACATGTATTCTAATCTAAGTGACACTAAATATCATGAAAATTATACATTTATGCGCTTTTTTAAAATCATGGTTCCAAACGTAGTCGGATACCTTAAATAATATAAGATTTACGAAAAGATTTTTTGCAGCAGTATACTTATTCAGATACAATTGAATGCTTCAGTTATTTTAATTTTTGAACCGGTAGATGATTGAATAGAATTACAAATATGGTAACTATTTTATTATTACTGTAACAGTGACGACAGAGAGACAATGCTAGATATTGTACGAGTACAATTATATGTTTTGCAGACATCGCAGCACAGAAAGAGCGCGAAAAAGAATAGGTATTTATATATACATGGACTATTAAAAAACAACCTAGGTGCGGTTAGTCCTAGCTTGGAATTAGACTGAGAGTGTCTCTCTGAGTCCGCTAGGGGGGAGCGTTGTTTGATGCGTTAGATGACGCAATCAATTTAATCGTATATTAACATATTCAACGACTAAAAGTCAATACATATTTTTCTCAAGAAAAAGGAGTTCTTATTAATAGCGTAGATAGTCCTGAGTGGCCTCTATATCAAAAATTCCATGGTGTCCCTTTTGTAGGGCTCCTTAATACCTTACGATTTTTTGCTTACATATGTTGGGACTGTAGTCTAGGGACATGCATCTTTTATACGGCTGATGTGGTGGAAGCTACGTCCCTGGTTCTTATTTAGAATTAGAGAAAATACTTATGGCACGAAGAAGACTGTCGTTTTCAGGGACGTCTTAAGACTCTTTGAGGCCCTGGGGCCAAAGAAGATTTTTTGAGGTCCTGGACTTCTATGCATAAATAGGCCCTACCTGAGATTTTTAAAGGTAGACAGTATTTAGCATGCATTGTCAAACACTCGTTCAATTGGTAATTTGAAACAAATAAATGTGCACGACTCACAATCTTAAAAACTTAGACATAAACCCTCTCGACCGATAACCGTATTTCGACTAAATGTGTGTAATGATTGTTTATGGTATTAGACCTAAGCCTAGACATGGACAAAGGTCATCATATAATAATGCATTCTTACCACTTTTACAAGTGAAATTCCCTTTTTTCGGAGAATATGTACAGGAATAATATTTGGCCATTGAAATTATCCAGATCCTGATCTTATAAAGACAAAGTCGAGAACGCAACGAGGCCTCTACCACGGGAGAGGACCAGAACCCGGGTTCAGTTTGCCCATGCCTTAAAACGTCCCTGGTCGTCCTAGTCTCATGACAACAGTTCAGAATTACTAGGCACATTGTCAACAGTCCTAGTGTAGCTTCAAAGTATAAAGCTAATGAACAACTAATTAAACAAAAGAGGTGGAATAATATAAATTGTATTTGAAATAGAATGGCACAAATTTTGTAATTTTATCTAAACTGCATTTGACCTCAACGAATACATTTTTTCAAAGAAGCTCTGAAACCAAAACTAAAATGTCATATAAATAATTTACAATGCTCTCATAATTTCAAAATCATGTTATAATTGATTAATTTATGATTTTCTGAAACACAATACGTTGGGAATGCTTTATAGATATATTTCGGCTTAATCAATTCAAATGTAAACCGTAAAATACTCTTCTGCAAAATAACGAACTGAATTAAGTCGAACTGTTTTGTACGAGATTCCTATGCTGTAAGGCATAGTATCTTAATCGCTATTCACAGCCATCTACTCATTCAATCGTATTACAGAAACATTGGTTCTATTATGTTCTCAGATTCAATTATGTTCGCCAATTTGGAGTCGAGGACAGAGTGCTCTCTGTACCACGATTCCCCCTTGGCTATTTATTCAAGCAGAATGGGGAAGGAACTGATGCTAGTCCCATAGTAGAGTTTCAGACGGTTCTATACGCCTCTTCTCTTTGTATCGTAATTCCCATCAAGACGGCCCTAGGTATCAAAATTCTTCCATTCATCGCAAGAATAAGATTATTATTTGTAATAAGAGGCGGAAATGATGAACACTTCTTATATTTGAGATTAAATAAATCATATAATTGAATAATTGCGATACGTTCAGTGTATCTCTTGCAAGAGTTTTCGAATGAAACAAAAATAAACTTCAATGGATCACAGGTCATGCTTTAATTGCAACTTCTTTAAGGTTAAGGATATATCTCTGAAGGTTCTGTTTTCAAACGCTTTGTAAATTCAATTGCTGCATGAAATCTCTCAAGATATATTCAAGGAAATGGACGTGATTGGCTATCATAATACTTTATTAAAACGTCGTTATCAAGTTTTAAATACCGTTACTGTTGGTGGAGTAATAACAATAATCATTTGCCCCCCCCCCGGGGGGGGGGCGGATCCTGGAGATCCGGACCCTAAAGCCATCAATTTTTTTTTTTTGATAGATTATAATTCTAAGTATATAATACGTAAAATTTAATTAGGTATTTGTTATTAATAATTAATTTTATTAATTAATCATTAATAACAAATACAAATAATCCCCCCCCCTCCCTTGAAAAATTTCTGTGTGCGCTACTGATAATAATAAATAAATAAAATTCCATGAGTATTTAAAAAAAAAACAACAATCGAAGGCAGTATTAATGAAGTTTTAACATCACAAATTTTTTATAATAATTAAGTTATAGAAACTCTGCTTTAAAGTGGCAATAAGAAGCTATTATTAAATGCATAACTTGCAGCACAATTTCTATTATATGATAAATTGATTTAGATATTTTCTCTTTAGATGTTTTAAATAAGGAATGTTTCTAAAAACTATTTACAGATTATATAAGCACATGTTTTCCCCCCTCATTTAACACTATTGTGTTGTAAAACACAAGCACATGCTAAATCCAACCATGCCTCAGAAGACATCAAAATTGAGACAGCTTTTGCCAAAATATAATTGCTTATCTGTAAGTATGATGAACAATTCAAACAAAACAAACCTTCCAAAAAATATAAAACTGTGCAAAAAGGAATTCTTTATTTTTTCATAAGTTACTTGCTTTCTTTTTTTTAGAGAAGCAACATCAAATAATTATTAATATAATTAAATATAGCCATGATGCGAAGTAATGTTCTTCTAATAAATACGACAGTAAATTGTATTATTTTTCTTAATGAGTAATGTTTTTTTTTATTTATAATAAAAATGTTATAAGAAGAAAAATTTAAAAAAAAAGGAAACTAATTTGGTAGAATACTGTAATCAGTTTAGAAAAGTGTTCATAATATATAAGTGTTCATTCCTAGATAAATATTATAAAAAATAGATAAAAATAATCTGGTATCTAATACTTTACACCTCAGTGCATCAAGCTTAAATATTTCTATTAAATATTTCAACCGAACTGAAGTGAAAAAATGTTCTGAGTGTGATGGATGAGAAAAAGGGTTAAATGATGAAATACATTTATCATTCTGAGCGAATTTTCACGAACCTGTTCCTGCTTTTGATGTAGAATAAAGTGAAGCTCTTCATTTTAATAAAACTTTATCACAACCAGATTTGAATTGATTTAAAAAAAATCATTTTAAAGAACAAAGTAGGGTATAGAAACTCTTTCAAAATTGTCACTCTGTTAAATATTCGTTTAAGTAATAATAATAAAAATAAAGGATATATGCAAGATATGAGTAAGAAAATCAATAATTAAAGAAAACATGTTTGAATAACATAGTATCACACACACACACACTTTTTATTACGAATATATGCATTTTTATTAAAAAAATTTGAATGTGACACTTTTATGTTATCAATACGCGCGGAACTAACACTCATAAATTAAATTCAATATACATCATCATACATTCATACTCATACGTTTATACATACTATAAGATTGTAACGATATTGATAATTCATTTCGGTAAAAAAAAAATAAAAATGACTTTGCTTATATTGTTAAGTAAGTTAGGTATATTAAATAAAATTTAAAAAATAAATAAATAAAAAAAACCTAAAACATATTACATTGAGAATTTATACAAGATTTTTTTTTTTTCTAGAAACTACATTAAATGCTGAATTTGTCAAACAACGGTTCCTGTATGAATGTATGACAGCTTAGTGATGTAATATTAAAGAACGATATAATATAATGAAAACTCTTTTTTACTCTCATTTTAACCGTTTTATAAACAGGAAATTCTTATTGATAATCCAAATATGTTTTTCAATTTATTTCTATGGACAACTATTTAATACTTTTTAAGAAAACACAATTTTTGTATGAATTGTGTAATTAAGGGAAAAAATCTTTTTGGAATATTTTAAACTATTTCAATCAATCTTAAATAATGTTATGTTACTACATTAAATAATTTAGTTTAGAATAAGGTTGAAAGTTTCTATTAAAACTTGTAAAAAGTTCTATTTAATAATATTCTTAAATATATATCTTGCAAAAATATTTCCAATTAATAAATAACGTAGTTTTTCAATTAATAGTCTTAAATTGAAATCAGATATCTTCAATTTTAATTAGTAATTTAATTGATGAAACAATTAGATAATACACAGAAGTTACACATTTTATACCTTACAGATAGTGTTACTTTTAATAAAGAAGCTATCATTTATTCAAAACAGTATTAGTCACATTTCTTTAAATTCAGAAGACATAAAAATATTTTTTTGAAAAATAATCTTGAGGAAGTTTAGATTTTATCAGGTTTAAAACCTTACTTACAAAATACTTTTATATGTGTATACCCCAATCTTTACTGCTTCATCTTCCACTTGAGTTAAAACTCATATTATTATTGTTTAGAGATGGGAAATGATATCCATCTAGATTAAGATAAAAGTATTTCTTTTTAGCAATATATGGAGGAAAACCGATTTTTCCTATTTCGTCTATAATGCTTGGCTTACATCCATTTATCAGAAAGGTTTTAATCTTTCTGTAATTCAAGTACTAGTTCTTTTTAAAGGTTCTTCTATGCTTCTTGATTTTGAAATAGATATTTTATATTATTATTTTATTTCATATATATATCGTAAAATTATTTCTCTGTAAAAATAGTATCTGCTTCAAATATGATATGTATTTCAAATTAAAGTAGTTATTTCAGTAGAAAATATAGCTTTACAGAGAAAAGTTTATTTTTATCGCTAATCTTTATATAAATAGTTCACCCTACGCTTTGATCTGAAACTTTTTGATTAGTACATATTTTACTTATCTTGAAAGTTCAATTTTTTTATTCACGTAATACTACGAATTTGCAATTCGATCATTACGATACTTTAAAATAGCTTATACTTATTTAAAAGGAGAAAAAATATTTCATTTTGAAAGAAATATCAAACACATTGGTAATTCTAAGCAGTTTTTCTAACAAGAGATTTAGATGAATCTAGACATATTTGATACTCAATATCAATAAATCTCCATTACAGAGAGTATTATATACAAATATGTTTTGTCATTTTCCTCTTTTTGTAATGCGTTGAAGTAGAATACACCTGGGAAATCAGCATAGAATCATTTCCTTACCTTTGAATCAAGAAATACGTTTACAGTAAAAAATAACACCCGTTCAATTATTTAGGCATTTCCACTACTTTAAAGTAAAAAAGAAATATTTTTCTTGAACTGTCAAAGGCGATGAATAAATGAAACTTTGAACACATATCTAATAAATGTAATATCTCTGAATAAATTTGAATTAAAGTGAATAAGAATTTATTCCCTACCTTACTAAATTTGGATTGTAAACTATACAATCAAATATCAATGAAAGTGTCTTTTACTGTATTAGAATCTAATTAATTATTTATGAAATAGTTTCAATGTTTTCCCAAAAGTATATCTATTAAGTATTTGTATGAAAAAAATTACTTATGTTGGAAAAAACAAGTAATCTAAATTTTTTTAAGTCAATTCCTGCTTTGGTCAACAAAGGAAAAAATTTATTTCAGTTATTTTTTATTAAATATTTCCAATTAATATAAATATGTATATACAAATGACGGAAACTCAAAATTAAGTGGTAAAATAGAAAGCTATTTTCTTTACAATTTTTCATTTTCCTTTCTATATATGGTGTTGGACTATTATTTTTGTTTGTTACTATTTGTTCATGAATTAAATTTAATTATTCCAATAAAATAAACAAAAAAGGGAAATCACATTCTCAGAAATTAGGCCATCCGAGATGGGATTTAAACCCACAACCTATGGATTAGAAGTTCAACGCGCTATCCATTGCGCTACATGGACGCAAATCACGGTTTTCCTTTTTATATATGGTGGACTATTATTTTGGTTTGTTGCTATTTATTCATTAATGAATTGATATTTGAAAAAAACTGTATTAACATCAAGTGTCATCCACTACAAGTTTAAAAAAATGCATTTGAACTTAAATGAATGAATAAAAAGTATTTTTATAACGATTTAAAATTTTAACTATATATATATATAGAGAGAGAGAGAGAGAGTGAGCTTACAGCAGGAATTGAAAAAAGAAAGTTTTTGTAAGTGTATATATAGTGTATACAAAGTAGATATAAGGTCATTTAAAATAATTCATTCACACAGTGCCCTTCTTTTAAAAAAATAGGTTTCAAGAAATGAATATGAAAGGAGACGGAAAAAATGTACGTTTTCTTATACATACCGTAAAATCCGGCGTATAACATGCACTTATACTTTCAAGCTGCAATTTTCAATTTTCGGGTATATTCGCCGTATAACGCGTACCCCCTTTTTTACGAAGATACCTGCTATGTGCGTACGCAATACTCTTATGTTTTGAAGTCTTTTATTTGAGGTATTGCCCCATGTTTTAGAAAAAAATACTATATTTCTAGAACTACAACCCTCTAAGTTCATAAGAGGAATGTAATTTCTTTTAAATAAATAGTATGTTGGTGTATGTTAAGTCTAATTTTTTTTATGCCCATCCTTTTTTATTTTTAAAGCTCTCATTCACTATCCTGAAGAGAATCGCTTATTTTGTCCTACTACTCATTTTTGTCCGCGTTGACTTATTTTTTTAAATTTTTTTTTAAAATTTTATTTTTATTGTTTATAAAATGTATTTCGCATTTTTCCCCCTATACCGTAATGTTAAATGAGCTATCGCTTCACATGATAAAAGGAACAACTAATTATTTATGAAATATTTTGAAGGTACTATATTGTAAACAAATGCGTGAGTTATAATGTCACAAATTTCAGGGAGAACTGAAGCATTTTTTCGATCCTAAAATGAGCTTTGCATTAAGTATATGCTCTCGTACATACATGGCGAAAACAACATTAAATGAATATATCTTAAAATAATATTTAAAGTAGATGGACAGGTTATAGGTACTTTATGTAAAGGCAATTAAAAAAGTATTGTAATCATTATTAAAAAAATTAAATCAAATTTTAATATAATTTACTCAAAAATATTGTTAGTTTGCGATCCGAGTTTCTGCTAACCATACATTATATTTAGTTACTGAATACGTGCTTGAGTTTTTTACACAATAGCTAGGTCTATTGTATTGATCAGTAGAAGCATTTCATAGTCTGCGTTTGTGTGTGGCTTCTTTTTATATTTTGCTTTCGTAACCACTCTGATAAAAATATTTTTCACTCATATACTTGTTCTGAATGGCATTAAAATATTTACAGCTGGGTGTGAAATCCGTGTACTTTGGATGAACTTGCAACCTAAAATTTAGAAGCTGTTCTTATTTAAATTTTGATTTTAATGACAAATCTGTTAATAAGTCGATAAGTTGTTCCTTTTCCTCTATTGCATGCAATTCTTCTATTATATGTAAAATAGTGCATTTTCCTTTAGAAAACTACTTAGTTTTACAAAACATTGTGCTAAAGAGTATAAATTTATTTTGTAGAACACAGGATAGTAAAAAATAGAATATTCATAGTATAGTTGATAGTACATATAAAGAATAAGCGTTTTAATATTTCTCTTTTATATTATAATAGTTTAAAAAGTACCGCTAAATATAAAGTTTTATTTATAAATAAATTTTTTAGTCTCGTAATGACTAAGATGAGCTTTAAATTCTTGTGGGCATATGAACTTTATAGAGAACGTGAATCCATTTTGAATAAACACTTATAGTTTTCTTTTCAATTTTTTATTGTGACTCGTGGAACAACTGCTGCGTCGTGGAACCCCAGGATTTCGTGGAACACAGTTTGAAGACCATTGCTCTTAAGTATTCGGTGAGCTGAAGACTTCTCGTGATGTTGTGGTTGATGAAGAGGGGTGAGAGACCCCCGAAAAAAAAATCGCAAATCTCTCGCAAAATTGGGGTTTAACGAAGCGAATTCGTACTGTCACCTGCATGGTGCTTTAAACTGCAACTAATAGCAGGGGGACTTTAGCCACCTTACCATGGGCATCGATCTGATGTTATTCTCGATAGGATTGGAGAAGTAACAATACAACATATTTTTGTTTTCTGTTTAACATAAAGCTATATTTGGATTTATTTTCCCAAGATTCGCAGAAAGCTTAGAAGTTTAATATTTTGAACCTTGTCTATAAGATCCAAACACAGAACATTTTTTTTTTTTTTGTTTATATATTTCTAGGATCTCAAAGTTCTACTTTATATTTCCCAAATAATTTGCTTTTAAGGTATCCGAATACATTGAAATGACCAAATTCGGTCAAAACACAAATATTTTTTTTTTATTGAGTACAGCTGTATTTTGGCTTTACAAAACATACTTTATTTTATTCCTACGCTACCTGTAGGTCAATTTACAATCAATTTTATAAAATTAGAAAAACCGGAAGTGGGTATTTAACTTAACAGAAGAGGGCATGTAAATTGTTTAAAATCCATACTGGCTAAGTCAAAATGTTATAAATGTATTTCCACAAAACCTTTTGAACCTAATATTTATATTATTTTCTAGAGAATGTGCTAAAATATATCTTTTTGCATGAATATTATTTTGACTTATGGCTTGTTATTTAAATGATGCTCATAAAGAATGTTGAATTTCTTGTAATATTTACTCGATCAGCTCTAAAATTTTTAATTTGAATAAAACATCAAAATTTTAGTACATTTTCTAGATAAAAGCATCTGTTTTAATCACGCTTTTATTGATGTGTTTATCCCTTTTTTCTGTGTTTATCCCTTTTTTCAAGTATTTCAGAAATAATGCCAAAATTTTACTAATAATTGTAATATTTGTAAAATTTAGGTATTTTTTTAAAAAAATATTGTTTGTTAAATATTAGTATTTATTGGTATTTATTGAGTGGTTACTGCATCGTGCTTTCACACCACAGGTCCGAGGTTCAAACCCCGGGCTGAGCAAGGCTGACTCAGCCTTTCTTCTCTTCAGTGGGTCGATAAAATGAGTACCAAGCTTACTTGGGAACTTAACACTGGAGGTTTCGCGTCAGACTGACAACCTGACCAGAACGTCTGCTCATGCACCTCAGGGTCCAAGGTCGCGTATACTAAGCTGGGCACAGTAGGTCTTGGCCCTCATGGGCTGTCGAGCCACTGAGTTAAGTTAATTTATTGGTATTGATTTCTAAAAGAGCATTTATAACGTTTTAGTATGATGCTATTTTTTTAAAAAAAGCACTCCGAGCGAGTTAATTTGTTTTTCATACTTTTTGGGGATAAATTTTTTTGTGTGTGTATTTCTTAAAATGCATTATATTTTATTTCTTGAAATGAAGTTTTTTATAGTATCCTTTCTACAGTGCAAGGGATTAAAATCAAAAAACATTTTTTAGGGATAAAATAATACTTTAATTACATAATTGGGGAGTAGATAAGAATAACAACTTATCAGTATATAAATTCTTCTCACATATTATTCTCAAGGAATTGCATTTATAATTATACACTAAAACTGCAGAAATAAAATACAAAAAGAAAAATATAAATTTGTCTTGGAAAAGAAAATTTTTCCATTATCTCTCGTTACTGAAAGTTGCTTTAATAACATGCAATTTCAATAAGGGTTTCTTAACATAATGTTGTTAACAAAGATTCTCAAAAGAAAATGTTTCATGCTTTTGAAAGGAAACTCCAAATTGATGAAATTTGTGAACATCAAAAGAATGTTCTTTAATTTAAAAACTTCATTCATATTCCTGTTTAATTATAATTTAACCCATATGAGAGATAAAATAGTTAAATTTCATAGATTGTTCATTATTGCTGACATTATTATTTTCTACGCTATGCAATAGAAAAAGGGGTTATTAATAATAAATATTTTGTTCACAGTTTTCAAATTTTGTTCTCAAATTTTACTGTATTTAAATTTTTCGTAGTGGTGTAAGTGTTTGAATATTACAGAACAAATACATTTTCTGTTTGTCTTAAAAATCAGCATTAATACTACATGTTAATTTATTTATTTTTGAATGCTTTGCTGAGAAATAGCTACTTTAATGTCGTCATGCTTCGTTGCTTTTGATAAAATTGCAAAGCTACCAATTCTTCAAAGTAACAAATTATCTTCTTAATTGCTTCATTCAGTTGTTTTATCATTAGATGCTTCACAAATTCCTTTTCTATACTAACTATTCTTCTTCCTTTTTCTATACCAGGGATGGCGAACCAGTGGCACGTGACACAATGTTTTGGGCACGCGAGTGATCAAATTGGTTTGCATTTTATCTCAAAATTACAAATTTCGGAATGAAATATTACAAACAAACTCAAATGATCGGTGTTGAGGTGGTGGGGAGCACATTTGTTTGTTTTTATCTTGTCTTAGTTACGTCGTGGACCACAGTTGCTTATGTTGCAAAATTTGTCTACGCATAGAATAGTCAATTTCGTTGACATAACTGTATTTTAGAATTTATTTGTGTAATATTTACGATTTTTAACTGTTATTCAACATGGCTAGTTCAGAACATAAAGTGCAAGATAGTAAGTGTAACAGATAATTTGAGACTTGGTGAATCTAGAAATATGGCATGATTAGTAAAGGTGACAAAGTCGTGCAAGTTTAATGTTCTGAAACAGTGGTATGCATTGGTATCTGTAAAACGGCATTTAAAAACAAATCACAAATCCTCTTGTCAAAAAAGTGAACCACAGCAAAAATAATTAATTACTTGGAAATCATTTGGCAGATGACTCCAATTCAGCATGCATTCTGCTAAAAGTAACACGTTACAATCTTAATTTGAAATCCAATCTGCCGCAACAGAAGTCACACTAAAGTTACTTTAATTTGAATTACACGTGTAACTAAAACATTTAAAATTATACAGTGCAAAATGTAATTTTTCGTAGTAAACAAAGAGTTTTGAGTTGTTAGTATTAATTTTATTATTTTCAAGTAATCACAAGTCAAAATTATTTGATGGCACCTCTATACCTCATCAAACATTTCTTAAGAAAAAGTGACACGTTGATCCATAAGGGTTCGCCACCTCTGTTCGATACAATTATTGTTTAGCTCGGTCATCCGTTTTCTCATGATCTAAAGCGTTTCTCATGTAAATCTAGTGATGTTATGTGGTCACTGAAGATTTTTCTAGAGTCCCTGAACACTTTTCTACAATCTCTAAGTATTGAAGATTTCTCCACAAACTGCAAACAGTGATACTTTAATAATATAATCACAGGAATATTTAACTGAGGTGGAAATTATTATTCAAATAATCAATGTGATTATCCAGAACATTTTTGGTTATCTTGAATTCTATAAATAAGTTCGATGATGATAATTTATTAACCTTGTTACAATGAGGAAGCTCTGATATCAAATAGAATATTATCAAAATATTAAAATAGTCTAAAATATTGATTTTCATTAAAACATAGATTAAATACATTATTCTTCTTATCATTAATATTTGTGCGAATGTAAGAAAAATACAATTATCAAAATTTCAAGGATAAATATTAGAATTAAAGTCTTATTTGGTTACAATATTTATGTGTTGTCAAAAAATATATTTCGTTTAAATAAGCTCAAACTTGTCAATTTATATGATTTATCAAATATGAAAAAGAAAATAAATGATTGATAATTGATATACAAATGTGTTTAAATGTGTATTATAACATGTTACACTTTAAAGCATAAGTAAAATAGTAATAAAAAATTAGAATTTCCGAGTTTCCATTCGTATTTAAATGTACTTATAAAATTTAAAGCTGCTTCTTAAATAAAAAAGGAAAATTTGGCTAAAAATTTTAAAAACTGTTTTTAAGAAAAACTTTTAACCTGCATTACTCACTCCAGTTTCACATATGAGGCATAATAAATTACATATTTTTTTTAAAAAAAGTTATGTTATATTAGTTCTTAATGTGTTACATTTTACTATTATTTTCGAAGGCATGCTGTAGAATTTGCATTAATCATTTACACTTATCGAACAAATTTTTAGTTTTACGAGACACCATCAATTTTCAAAATTTTAAGCATAGAATTCTTTTAGAAAGCTTTCAGTATTCCAAAAGAAAAAAAAATAATGTTTTTCAAAGTAATTTTGTTTTATTCCTTGTTGAAAAACTTAACTTAAAAATAACTGTAATTTTTCACTTCAAAAGAAAAGAAAAGAGAGATAACAGTAATAAATGGAAATTTAAAGTTTAAAACGCATGGCTTACAATACATAATAATGATAAATATCATTTCTATGTAAGAACATTTTTATCTTATTCTCTATGAATAATTTTATTTATAAATTATTTATGTGATCCTTAAACCATGATTCAGTTTGGAAATTTTCTTATTTTTTTTAGAAAGGAGATATTTTTTTTTCAATTCATATAAATAGTTTATCCTAACGCTTTATAATTTACTTAAATTTTTTGAATATTATTAAGGTATACGAACACGTTGAAATTACCAATTTGAATCAAAACGCTTCGTTTTGTGTTTTTTTAAATTTTTAAAATTTTTTTAAATTTTTTTGAACAGAGAAATCTTTTGGCCTTACGAAATATCTACTATTTTGTTTCTACGTGTACATGGAGCCCAAATTACAATAAATTACATAAAATTAGAAAAACACACACACACACAACAGAAGTGGGTCTTTGATACACCACAAGCGGATATTTAAATTGTTCAAAATATATTTCATGGCGAGCCTGTTAATTCAAAATATTATAAATGTACTTCTACGGAACTTTTTGAGTGGGATATTTAACACTAGATTGCCCAAGGAAGTTATTTTGACTGCTTTTTAATTTCAATTAGAAAAACAATTATGTATATAATGACACAATGTCTTAGAATGTTTTAGAATATATTTTTTTTTCCAAGTGAAGTAAGTTTTTTTCATTGTTATATATTTACTAATAATTTGTTATTTGACTGTAAATAATATAAAAAATATTAAAAATTGATTTTAAACAAATTTCTTTACACATCAGTTATTCTTTCACAATGCAGTCATTTTGACTGCTTTGGGGCAATATAGGTATAAACAAAGTTTCAGTCTTTCTAGTGTTAAATTATTTTCTATGGAATGTACTAAAATGCTTCTTACTATCTGAATATTTTTTGACTTATGGCCTATTATAAAAAAATAGCCTCATAAATATGCCGCAGTTCTAATAATATATAGTTATTCCTAACTCTAAAATATTTATATTTTAATAAAACATTAAAATCCTAAGACACATTATTTGGATAAATACATGCAGTTTAGTTTTAACTTAGCTCAGGCGAAACAGCCCATGATGGCCAAGGACTATTGCGCCCATATCAGTATGCTTGACCTTGGACCCTGAGGTACATGAACAGATGTTTCGATCAAGTGGTCAATCTGAAGTGAAACACCCCCAGTGTTAAGTTCCAAAGCTAGCTTAATACTCATTTATCCACCCACTGAGAGGATGAAAGGTAGAGTTAACCTTACCCAGCTCGGGGTTTGAACCTCGGACCTGTGGTGGGGAAGCACGATGCACTACCACTCAGCCACTGGGCTTTGTAGTTTAGTTTTAGTAATACGAATATTGAGACATGTTTTTTACTTTTTTCTGTAACTACTTTAATAATTAAAAAAAAAAATGCTAAAATTTCACTCATAACTGTAACTTTTAAAAAAAAATTAGATATTTTTTATAAATATTGAGGGAAAATATTAATATTTATTGATATTGATCATTAAAAAAGTATTTATGATTATTCAAGTATACTTTTTTTTTGAAAGAAGATAGAATTCTGCATGTGTTTTGATACCTTAAGCTGTGCAAAACATTTTATCAATCATTTGAATTCTTATAGTTAAAATCAAGCGACAGAAATAACAAATACATATTAAATTATTCCTTCTTTGGCAGAAAAATTTAAAAAACAACATATTTTAGACTCTTTATTGTAATATTTTTACAGTAGATTTTAGATTTTTATTTCTTCCTCGAAATAGTATAATAGGCATTGATTTTAAAATTTAGTTCTTCGTTGCATGTTATAAAACAATGAAATTTCTATTTATTTAAAAGAAAATGTGTCTATATTTTACATAAAATTCGTTAAATTTTAACCTTTGTGCTATTTTGCCTTGAAGAAAATGCAGTTTAGAAATATTCCGTTTATAGTGAGAATAATCAAGTAGCGTTATAAACGAATTTAAATTTCAGATAACTTTCTATTTCAGCCTCCATTTTATTCTTCTAATTTATTTTTTTATTTTTTACAACACATAATTTCATTCTTCTACAATGGGAAGAGCTTGCTTTGGAAATATGGAAATTCGGTTCACGCTTAATTAAATGTTATCCAATGAAAACACTCCATTTTTTCCTTCTTTTTCATCTTTTCAAGAGAGTAAATTAAATTAATCAAATATTCCATTTAACAAATACTTTTTCGGAGAGCGATGTGTACTTCAAAGTTCTCCTCAAAAAGTTCCCAGGCACTTTTGAGAAAACACGGATTTACAAAAGAAGTAAAAATGAATTTGTTAGAATTCGAATAGAATCTGGAATAAACGATTGAGATTTGATGAATGTGAAGAAAAAAGAATTGTTCACTATGAAAATAAATTTAATGACTTCTGAGTCGGCTGTACAATAAATTTCGATTTTTTTCCTCCATGAAAGAACGGTATGCGCCATTTAAAGGCAAATTCTTTAATGTTTTGAATAAATTATTCTTTTGAATTATGCTTTATTTTATAATAAATACTAGTTTTTAAGGTTGTTTGTAATAACGTAAGAAAAGAATCATTTTTTTTTTGTAACGTACAAATAAAAAAGGAATTGCCAGTTACTGATTCCTTTGTGTACAAAATATACATTTATTATTCGAATTATGAGTTTATCCTTATGTTTTAACGCAAAAAAATAAATAAATAAAAAAAATGATTAGCTAAACTAACGAAAGACTGATTAAAATAATTATACCGAGAGATAATTTTATACGATAATTTAAAGTTGTAATTCAGCCCAAAATATTGTTTTGAATGAATCAATCAAATTTTTTTAAATAATTCAAAAATAATGAACCATTGCATTTTAATATTTGGTTATTTTACATTTGTATTCATACAAGAAGTTCTTTTAAAATATATTCAAAAATAAGAAACTTTTTTTTTAAAAAAAAATTAGATTAATATCTTGTTTTAATTGTGATTATGATTCAGTCAAACGCTATTTAAAGATAATGTAATTTGATATAATCATGGGTGAGAAAAATGAAAACAAATATGAAAACTTTTGATATTAAATAAAAAAAAAACACTGCGGAAAATTTCATTTAAAAGTTGCCTATTTATCCCAGTAAAATATGGACTTCTTAGGAAAACAAATTAATACAAAATTCACTGTATCAAAAATGGATTCAATTAATTTCTTTGGAAAATTAATTTATTCTTTTAGTAGCTGTAAAATTGTTCTCATGGCCTCCTGAAGTGATTCAGATTTTTAGATAAGAAAGGTAATTTCGAAATAGAACTTGGTCTAGAATCTTGGTCTAGGGGAATCTTCAACATCTTGTACAAAATATAGACATTTGTACTTCAATGTTTATGCTTTATGTAAAAACCTATAACAAGCCTTTTTCTTTTGAGAAAATATTTTGCTAAGATGATTTCTATATTGTATTTATTAACACAAAATTTTAAGATAATTCATTATTTAGCTAGAATACCTATATATGGCAATATTTTAGGTTTTGCGAATAATATTTTTAGTTAATTTGAAGATCTAGTAGTTTATTTGGAGCACATTTGTCAAGCCCTTTCGACACCAAGATGCTATTTTGATTACTTTTTTCAGCGATATGAGGCTTTCATGTAGCTGTTCCTACTTCGTCCACTAGGCTTTTAACTTATGGGTATGGTTAAAATGAAATGTTATTAAAAGGTTGTTTAGTTAGAGAAAGTTAAAAATACAGTTATCGCCAGAAAATAAGCTATTTGAAAATGCACCAAAAATGCATCGTGTGGTATTGTTATAAAAGAAAAAAAAAATATGATTTTCTTAATCGAATTAATAAATAACATAACATATTGAATAACTTTTCATATATTACAGACATAACTTTCACATGAATGTATTAAAATCTAACCAGTTTGTATGTGTAACATAGTATTTCTCAAGTTTCAATATTCGCGACATAAAATTCAATCATAATTTCCATCGTATCCCCCTCATACAATTACAATGTTTTGAATACAACTCTTCTATACTTTGACTCGAAAACCACGATACGATCTAAACCTCCGACAGCGTATATAAACGTCTCACTCAGTCGAAGCATCAATTTCCTCGGACGTATATATACGTCTTTCCGAATTACGACCTTTTCTCTGCACTGCTATCCATAAAATTATTCCGAAGGCTTTGGAATATAATAAAATGACCTTGACATTGTTTGCGAAGGATTTACTTATTTAAGATTATTTGCTTTTTCATTCCTCACCCCCCCATACATCACATACGCGCGCATAAGTAGAAAACGGTTGGCATTGGGAAGCGAATCGCGAAACTTTTAATCGGCAGTTAAGGGATTAATTACAAACTGTAAAAATTATAAAGATAAGAGTTAATTTGTGTGTATAATATAATATATGACAAGCTAATGGGGGTCACCGGTAATTGTTAAACTTTCTCTTAACTTAGTGTTTTTTTTTTTGTTAAATTAATTACAAAATATATTTAGTAGCACTGATACATTTATAAGTGTAATACATAAGTGTAAATGTGTATTTTATTTTTTATTACATCAGAATGTATTTTGTTAGTTTACTTTCAGTAAATTAATAATTCTTTTAAATAATCTTTAGTTTTTGACTTTTCAATATGCTCGTGCCCCCTCGTAGAGTTGTCACGCCCCCAAGGGAGGCCCACCCCACAATTTGAGAAACGCTGGTGTAACTTGTAAAAACGATAAAAAATTCCTGGGTCCAATTAACTATTTTCAATACTATCGTTATCTATGAAATATCGCAGATACAATTTATAGTACCGACAAAACATCTTTGTTCTAAAAAATTGAGTTGATGACAATGAATTGTTTTTGAGTATGTTTTATATTACTAAACAAGATAAGAAAGGTTGAAAAAAAAATAATGCTTCGTCACGTTTTAGCTATGTAATTTTAAAAAGCTTTTTATCAATTGCTGACTAAGCAAAAACAAAAAGCTGGTGACTTCTTTATTTTAGAAAACCCGCAGAGGAACAACGTGAAAAAGAATTTTCATACTCATGTATGATATATAACAAAACGGTTTTCGGCTACATTCATAAAAATTGATGGGCTTAGTTTCATACACCGTAGAGATGTAAACTTGTATTGTGCTTAGCAACTAACTTTGAAGCTCATGTACACACAATCCATCTTTTTAGAAAACTTTTAGAGGCTCTCCGATAAAAAGCAGGAGCCAGCATCATTTTATTTTGAGACTCAACAAGTGAGATTTAATTCATAGTGGCGGAATATTTTATGTATTAGATGGACTTACGGTTGAACTCTTATAGATGAAGCAGTGCTTTATAGCTTGTTCTGACAAGAATTCGTTCCGATGGTTCAATCCATCAAATGTTGGGGAATGGCTTTCAGAACATGTGACGCGGTACATCACTCCGATGGAGGATTACTACGCCGCAATTTAAACAGGCACACAGTTCCTCCACTTTATCTTTATGTTTCGCGGAATTTTATTAAAAAGAATGATGCGTTTCTGTGGGAGATAAGTTTAGATTAAATGGCAGT
>BMAV01002316.1:91075-112223 GCA_019973955.1 Trichonephila inaurata madagascariensis
AGTTTTATTCCAGTGAAATTTACGATCTCATTGTAAAAGGAATTATATCATATGCAGCAGATATAATAAACGAATAAGATTTCTTGACAACTTCAGAGTAAATACGTGTTTTTGTAGGAATTTTGCTTCTAACTGATTATCATTCAAATACCTGTGAACGGGATTATTGGTCACATGCTGAGACCTTGGCATGACCATAGTAAAAAATGCCATTCCATGAAACCGCTTTTAAAAGTTGAAATCTTTTTACACTTTCTGGACAATGAAACTGTAAATATGCATGTCCAGGATCGATCCTTCGAAGTAAAACCTTTATTTGCCATTCTCCAAAATAATTCGATAAAATTTGGAGGTGAGTATGAGGACACAAAGATAAAGTTAACGGAAAGATTCCGAATTTGATAAATTCTTACAACAAACATAAGGCTGATGTGGATCCCCATGACTGGTTGGCTGGACTTCATTCCATTAAAATTTGTGGAAAAAAGGGGTTTGGGTCACTTTTTATACTTTCAATGGGTAAGGCTGTGGTAAACGCCTGTATAATTCACAAAAGTCTCAACAAAGATGAAGTCTTAAACTTGAAGGAGTTCCGAAGAGCTGTAACAACAGTTTAATTGAAATAAACTGTGATAAGAACAAAAGGTAGACATAAAATATTCATTGTACCTTCTGGTGCAAAATAAGATATTCGTAAAGATAGTGCTGGTCATATTTTACTAAAGCAAGAAAAACAATGCTGTTGTCAAAGAGAGGGCTTCAAAAAAAAAAAAAAAAACATACGGTGGCAAATGTGACAAAACGCTTTCTCAGGCTTGCTTCAGACCTTTCCACCAAAATTAGAGGGAAATTTAACTGAAAAGTGAAATACTTTATAAACAAGAAAGTATTATTCAAATAATATAACATTTTGCACTCGGAAATAGCTTTTCAACATTGAAAAGAATACTAAAACATGTACGTGCATATTTATCCCCTTTATCCCAGCGTCCTATTTAGAGGAAGGGTCAGATTTCTTATATAAATATTAAATTTTTTCATGTCTTGTTACATTTGATTTGCTTAGGTTTAACTAACTTTAGAAAATATAATTCTACTCAAATTTAAATAAAATAAATAAATTGGGATAAAACGGGTTAAACCATGTCCGTTTTTGAAAAGTTTTCATTATATTTGTATGCTTGATGTATTCAATTAAATAATTTATGCATTTTACAATCTTTAAATTACTAATACATATAAAAATTCACTATAAAAAAGCAATTCTTTTTTTAATTTATTCACTTCTACACCCGTCCAGATTATATAAATCCGAAAGATCCCCGAATTAAAAAAAAAAATTCTCTTGAAAAATATTCAGGCCTTTCTTGTCACTTTATGAAGCAAACTCAGAGCTTTTTGAGATCAGTTTATATGATCAGTTCGATATTTGTCTTACCTAACGGCACATTTTATTAGCTTTGTACGAATTTAAAAGAAGATTTACTGCTTCAGATTCGCGACTACTTGCTGGGCTCAGGGGCAAAAAGAAACAAGAGACGCTTTCAAACCAGCCGAGTCGACGTCTTTGTTCTTGGGTTTCTTCGTGAATAGAAACTTATTTGTCTACTTCTAAAAGTTCTAATCCTTTAGAAAAGATTTCCATTACTATGCCATTGAGTATTGTATTCTGGAATTCCTTCTTTTTTGTATTTTGGTCTCGCTTTTTAAAGAAAATTTCAAGCTTTCACTTCGATTAAGCATTGATTCATGCATAGTTACATGTTTTCTTTTTTCATTTTTGACATGAATAAATATTAAGTAGGTTATATTTAAATAAATTGTAGTAATTATGAATGAATTAAAAGCAATCATAGAGAAAAAATTCCCTCTGAGAAGTCAGAAGGCCTCAGCGCATTAAGATGTAAACAGTTTTTTTCTTATTAATCTTTCTTTAAAAATATTACAGATGCCATTTTTGAAGTAGGAAATAAAAAAAAGAATATTGTAGAGAAAAATGATTACTGTGTATGCTAGAGTCTTATTTCAGTTTTAAGAATGAAAAAAAAAAAAAAAAAAACTAGAATTAATGCAGATCATTGAGTCAAATGTGTCTTTTAAAGAATTATAACATTTTTTTTTATAATGTAGTTATAAATCTTTTGACTTTTTTAATATTTGTTACATATTTTGGTAAAAATGGTAACTTTAAAAAGCTTTTTAATATTATAAAAAATAATGAAAAATGATTTTTATGGTAAATTTACTTTGAATTTGAAATGTATATTTATTCTGCGCACTAATTTTTAAATAGTACTAATTGTCGTACAATGCTTAGAAAATAATTAATTTAGTACAATGCTTATGCATGAAAATTTTTCAGTTGCATAAAATACTGCTGAAACAACTAAATACGTGCGTTTAATTATTAATTTTACCATGGAAACTAGTTTTTACGATTCTTTAAATTGTTTCAAGAGAAAATTGATAACTATATTCTATGTAAAATATTTGAATCTACACAGTTTAAATAGGTTATAAAATAGTAAAAATTAAGTTAAAGTGCATATGCATGTTTTAAAAACTTTCAAAAAGCACTGAATTCATAACATATCCCCTTTCCTTAATTTGACAATTAAAAAGTGTATAAATTTGAGTTATAGATGCTTAACAGGGATAACAAAGTTTTGAATTTAACAAAATAATTAAGCTAATTACTAATGTTACAAATAGCAAAAGGTTAATAAGTTTGATTTGTGCATATACATATCTTTTAATATCAAATATCTTGTTGCGAAAGACACAAATATTACAAGTAATGACCATTTTCCCAATGAAAAATGAACTTTTATATTTAACCTTTAAAATTTAACATTTAATTTTGAAATTTAATCACCACTTGCCAGAGAATTTTTTTAAAATCAACTTACATGTATTGTTAGGAGTATTGTTTATTTTATTCACAAATACTTCGTAATTGTATGAATGAAAAATTTTAATTCTGATTTTTTTTAAATATAATTATAAAACGTTAAAATTTTAAAAAGATTTGTACATTTAAAATCTAATGTATTGAATTACTAATGAATTTCAGTATATTTAATATGTAAATTATCATGAACCAATAAAGAATAATTAGAGCTATAAGTGAAGCGTTGAAACAAATTATTTCTTTAATTATTGAGATTATAATTAATTTGAATTTTTTTTCTTTCATATTGCGCGGAATATTTTTTGAAGTATCACGATTTTTTTTCTTGTATTTTATCTAAGGATTTATTATTAACTCTTAACTTCCATTTTCAGTCCATTTTTGATTAAAAAATACAAAAATTGAATTTTTTTTAAAAAAATTGTTAAATATTTTAATTTAAACTTCTACTTTCGCATTGATGGAAACATCTCTGTTTCTCACTCAATCTCTAGTGAAAAATCTTCAGAAATAATATTTTTCATCTCATTTTTTTTTAAAATTTAAAGTTATAGATCAATGAAAACATAAATTTAACGTTACATTTAAATTCAATTCAATTTCTCAGTTATCGCGAAAGCCAAGACCTGCACAGATGAGTCACCAGAATACTTATAACATTACCATCTATTTTCCCTAATATTTAATGGTTTTATTTATATTGAAGGAAAAAAAATGGAAAAATATATAAGTTATTATTCAAATCATTATTACAATATAAAGAAGTGGTGCTAGTCACTCAAGATATTTAACACAAACGAATTAGATAAAGAACAAAGAAAAATATTTTTTCCGCAAAGAGCTTAACCTTTTAGGTGTTTCAAGAATGAATTTCCTCTTCCATTCCATTAATATCACAGTTCGAAGCAGCGACAACTCTAAGTAATGCCTTAATTTATCTCAACTTCTTTTGAGTATTAAGGTATTCGACTACTTTCGGAACCATGATTTTGCAAAAGCATATAAATGGATAATATTTAGGATATTTAGTGTCATTTAAATTAGAAAATATATATAAAATTGTTTTAAGAATAGTTTTACAATAAAAAATTATTTAAGTACAATATTTTGACAAAAAATGAACATAGAATAACTCATTTTCAAACTATTCTCCTTTTGTAAAAAATGCTTCTATTATAATAATATTTTGCCTCTGTATAGCTCAGACCTCTGTACAGAGGCTCAACTAGACTTTTTTAAATATATAACTTAGAAGTGGGTTTATCCATGTTTTACGACAACAGAGGGGAGGAATTTTAGGAAAAAAACGCCGATAATTATTTTAAATGGTTGTAGCTCTGAAAATAATGAGAAATTTTCAAAAATCACATAGTTGAGCCTCTGTACAGAGGTCTGAGCTATATACAGGAAAAATTTTTTTTATAATAGAAGCATTTTTTACAAAAGGAGAACATTTTAAAAAAGGTTATTCTATGTTAATTTTTTGCCGAAATGTTGTATTTAAATAAATGTTTTTGTCACAAAATTTCCTTAAAACAATTTTATACATGTATTCTAATCTAATTGACATTAAACATCATGAAAATTACCCATTTATGCGCTTTTTTAAAATCACGGTTCCGAATGTAGTCGGATACCTTAAGCAAGCAAACTAAGCATAACACTGAAGAAAACTGAACAATCATAATTCATTTGTGATATGTCTTGGTCACTGAGATCTGCATTCATCGCTGAAAATATCAAACTTAATGTCAAATTTTAATAATTCTTATTATTGTTACTCAATCAGATAATTATATAAGAATTAAATATTCTATAGCGTTAAGGGTTCTAAATATTTTGTATGAATATTCAACAATTCAACAGTCCATAGTGTATATCTTACATTGTTTATGTTACCGTTAAAGTGTGAAAACCGTTATTTCGCAGAATAACTTGGTATTTCATGTGATTGATTGATTATTAACGTGGCACTGTTTAGTTACACGAGGGGTTTTGGCGACGGACCACGTAATTTTGAACCATGGTCAAGTGACGTGGAAGGCACCTGAGCTGGCACCCCCTCTCCTAACTACCACACCACACCAACGGGAGGACGTTTCAGCTTTCGACAGATTTAAGGTGCATCGCTGCCCTACACGAGGGTGTTGTCTAATTCATGACAAGGCAAGCCACGGTCCGATTCCTATACCACTCGGCTACCGCCGCCTCAGGTATTTCATGTGAAATAACTAGGCAAGTTAATTAAAGTATAAGAAAATATTGATTTTTTTTTTTTTTTACGATGTAACTAGGTATTATGCAGAATAATAATTACTTGATCGTTAAAGTATGGAATACGTCACTTTCGAAAGCTCTTTGAAGAGGTTCTAGCTGCTTTTAGTCAGTTTTGAACCGCTAAAGCATGTGCGTGAGTGCCCTTTATTCCGTTGCTTTTAAACATAGAATTTAAGCGGTATATTTATGTTAGAGTTTTACAATTTGGATTATGAACAAATATTTTAGTAACCTGATTTAAAGCAATGACCTTTGCTGGAATAAGAGACTAACCAGTAAATAAGAAAGATTCAATACGAGAGATTTTAATCCTTACTGAATATGCATGGGACAAAGAAAAAAGTGCTGCACTTACTCGTGAAAAATTATTAATTTTGATAGCAGAAGTAAAAAGCGCTAAAAGAGTACTGTAAAAAAAAATAACACGTGCCTATTGGTGTTGCTTCAGCATTATTATATCCCTGAAACTCAAAGATTAGGAAAGTTAATTGTGCCAGCAACAGATGTATGCCATTTCTTATTTTTTCCTTTCTGTCTAACTGATGCTAGCAATATGAGTAATAATAAATTACATCATCTTCGTTTCCTTATTGTTTATCAATTAATCATCCACAATAGGGATAAAATGTATTTTTCGAAATGTTTTAGTTATTTATGATCAATTAATTTATAAAATAGCTTTGAAATTGTTTATTTTTCACTTAAATGGTTTATCATAAGTTATTTTATACAATAACTAGTTATTTCATGGAATAACTAAGTAAAGTATGAAACTTTTCATCTGTCATACACTTTAGCTGACTTGTCTAATTATTTAATGAAATATACCCAGTTATTCTATAAAATAACTGAATTATACACTTGAACAGAAACATATATAAATTAAAATAGCCATTTTAATCAAATTATTAAGATTTTTTTATTGTCAGAACAAAACATTTATTTGGAAAAACGAAACATCACATCAATGAGAGGGTTTTGAGCTCAGAAGATTTAACAAGTATCAGCCTCTCCACAAGCAGTGACACAAATCCCTAGCTCATGACGCACCACCTACAACTCATTGACCACTACCACTAGGCTACCACGTTCACTCAGGAATCTGGAGGCCATCTAATTATGAATGCAGATGTCGTGGAGTTTTTTAAATCGCCAGATAGAATGATTAAAACACTGCATTCTTCTATATCTCGTGGCTAATATAATAGCAACATCATTAAATCAAATGAAATATCTTAAGTAAATAAATATTATTCATTATTACAACATATGCTTGGAATATCAAAAAGTTAATACAACAATAATGTATAACACGATACATGGCACTGTACGTAATTTGATTCTTCCTTTTTCAATTCAATTCCTACTATTAGATCACACTCTCTATTTATTTATTTATTTATCTTGGTGAAATTTTCAATCATTAATTAAATACATTTAAAAGTGCTCAATTGAGCTGACAATTTATATACGTGATTATTTCGGATGACAATACAGTGATTTAATTATAGTTAATAAAAAATTATTGATTAAAACTAATTATTTAAAGAATTACAAATACACAGCCACGTTGGCATCATTTTTGGCGATTTAGCGACCCTTTTGGCGACTTGTGTCAAAATTTGAAAAGGTTTTTTTTTCTCACGTTTTAAAGCATTCAGTTGAACTGAAATTTTATGTACACGATTGTTTTGGATGACAATACGATACTTTAATGATAATGAATAAAAATTAATTACCACTTAATGTTGTGATTCTGTCGTATGTATATACATATTTGTATATTAATTGTAACCATTTAATAAAAAGTAGCTAAAACAAAATTTTTCTTTGTTGATCTATGTAGGAATTGACTTAATTTATTTTTTATATTACTTGTTTAAAGCTAAAATAAATACGAAATGCAACGCTTCGTTAAAAAAAATGAGTTATTCATTCGCTGACTTATCCTGCTCGCTAAGCATTCTACAGGTAATATATATAATTCATCGCAATTGAGTCATATATTTCCGGATTCTATTTCATCTTACTCATGCACATACATTGTAATAATAACATTGCAATCATGTATTCGCATGTAGGATGAGGAATTTTTAACAGAAAATATGCTAGGAGCTTGCGGAAGAAAGACAGGTCATTGAATAGGTTTTGCATCGATGATGGATTACACGAGAAAAGTCAAAACAGGTCATTTGGATGGAGCTACCCTCACTCATCACATGCCATCAATCCAGGCAATCTGCCAATCTTGGATGGGAGCCAACTTATCTGACAGCACGCGCCCGCATTGTTCGGACAATAGTTCCTCGATACCTCTACTCACTTCCATGCTTAGAACTTCTGCTTGGTTGATGTCTGGGAAATTCACTTTTCGTACTTACTATCAAAGAATTTCGAGTAGATGCCAAATAAAGATATGGAACGTATGTTTGACTGAATGTCTGGCTTTTGGTTTTTTACCGAAAAAATAGAAAAAAAAGTAACTAAAAGTAAAAGGAAATAACAATCAGTCGTTTTTTCATCTCATGCAAGAATAGGAAAACATCATTACTTGTTTCGAAGTTCATGGCCATTGAGTTTATTTGATTCTTAAACTAAATTAGTCCAAAATGTTTTAATGTATTTTTTCAAGAAGGCTTACCAAGATTTTAGTTAAAAATGTACTGACGATATAAAGTTCAGATAAATATTATTTCATCATACATATATTTCTCTCTCTCTCTCTCTATATATATACAGTCGGACCTCTATATAATGAAGTCGCTAAATCCCGCAAAAAAAGTTCGTTATATGGAAAATTCGTTATATAGAAGTTCATCTTTTAATATACTTTATAAAACACAAAAAACAAATTTTAAATTCGTAAGCTCTGTGTATTAAAAAAAAGTAATTATTCACACCTCTTTTAAATTAGTATATGTTTATTTTATATATCTTATCCATATAAAAAGAAAAGAAAGAAAGACAAACTGCAAGGAAACAAGAAAGAAGTATGTTGAAGAATACACAGCATTTTTAATATTAATAAAACATTTTTATATTAAAATTAACAAATTTTAAGGGAATTTTCAAATTTAAAACATACAAGTAATATTTAACATGCATTATTTTATAACCAGAACACGAGGACACGGGAAAACTTCACTGGTGAAAGAAGATGTCGAAGGAGTCTGTAGTGTGAACAGGACAATGGGGTTAAAGGTTGCACTTCTTAGATGAAACGTCTAGAACTCTGTTGATCTCGGCGAATTAGGGTCTAATAAAACCAGTTCAAGATTTATGACCGCGATAAAATATGTTAAAAGAGAGAACAACTTGACATGTCCAGAAATACTTTAAAAAAAGGGAGAACAAAAATTGAATCCCAAAAGAAAAAGTTTGTCATATAGAAAATGCACTTCGCTATAGAGGGGTTATTTTACGAAGAAAATCATGAAATATTCAGGGTTTCAGGAAAATGTTCGCTATATAGAAAAATTCCAAATATAGAGGTTCGTTACATAGAGGTTCGACTGTATATATATATATATGTATCATTGGTAGCTTAGTTTTAGTATTTTTAGTATTCTTCTAGTGTTATGATTATTATCTTTAATATTAATGGAAGATTAATCTTAATCCCTTTGCTTAGCACCCCAGTAGTATAGGCAAATACAGGAGAAAGTTGGCTGTTCTTAAAACTTAGTGTTTAACTCTATAACAGTGCTTCTCAAACTTTCAATATTTGTGACCCCCAATATTCATCCAAAATTTTCATGGAGCCCCTTTCCATACTATAACAATGTATTGAATTCAATAATACTGTAATTTTACACTAAATCTACAATACGACTTCAACCTCTTAAGTGCTATCGGCGTATATAAACGTCTCGAACAGCGAAAGCGTGAATTGCCTCGGATGTATATATATATATATATACGTCTATATATACGTCTTTCTTTGCGCCGCTATCCGTAAAATGATTCCGAAGGCTTTGTAATGCAATAAAAAGACCTAAAAAGAGTTTACAAAGGATTTAGTTATTTCAAAGAATTTTGCTTATTTGTTCCTTTTCTTCCCCTCTTCCCCAATACATGGCATATGCGCGCTTTCGTGGAAAACGGTGGCATTGCAGAGCTAATCACGCAACTTTTTATCGACAAGGGTTTTATTAAAATTTTGTTAATTTTTGTATATAATTTTATATATTACAAACCCCTGGGGTCACTGGTAATTATTACACGTGTTCTTAACTTTGTATTGTTAAATTAATTTTAAAACACATTGTGCAGTACTGAATCATTTATAAGTGTATTATGTCAGTTTAAATGTGTATTTTATTTCTTATTTTGCTAGAATGTCTTTGTTTATTTTCAATAAATTAATAATTTTTTTAAAAACTTCTTTTTCGACTTCTTAATTTCCTCGCGGCCACCTCGTACAGTTATCAAGCGCTCCTAGGTGGGCATGCCCCACAGTTTGAGAAACGCTGCTCTGTAATCATAGTTTCTCAGGCTAAAAGTTTTCAATGGTACCATTGAGGTTATTTTATATTTGACCTTACAGTATTTTAATATTTCTATTTATTCCTTTGCATGTTTTAATTTCTGGTAATTCAGTATATGATTATTAACTATACTTATAATGGCAAAAAATATATGATTAGTTCATATTTTTATTTTCTTTGAGAAATACTATTACTATTTATTTTAATACAACTTACATTAAAAAAATTTACTTGGAAAAATAAATTAACATCTCTCACTGCCTTACTAAAGAACCTTCAAAAAACTTTAAAAAAAATCTTGATTTAAAATTGAAAATGCACACCTTGTAAAACTTCAGTGTTTCCTAGATGTGATAAATTATAAAAATATATAAAATAACGTTATTGACACTTTTAGAAGATAACATTTTGATCTCTTAGAATCTCAAAATCGATTGGTAAAGTATTTGTGAATTCTTGCCCTAAAACTTAAAAATAAAAAATAAAATAAATAAAATAAAATAAGAATCTGTAATATACAAGAAGCTATTTCGATTAGATGACAAAGATTTAAGCTTTTGAAATATATCTATCCATTTTAAATAAATATTCTTTTTGATTATATTGAAGCTATAAAGTTGAAGAAAGTAATTTTTTTTTCATGGAAATAAATTCCACCATCTGATTTGATTACTCGGAAGTTTTATAACCCTTCAAAAATATATATTTCTCTCACAGATATTTTCGGAATAAAAATAAGCTCATACATATAAAATGTTTTCATGTATTTCTTTCCACAAATGTTTAAATTCGATAAACGAGGAAAGGTGTGAAAATCTTTCAACGTAATTGATTGATTTTACTAAAAAAAAGATTCCAAAACCATTCTGGTTAAGAACATTATTCATTTAAAGTACAGATACATTTATACATTTATTTTTAAAATGAATTCATAGACTTTTAAATTGAAACTGATACATTTTTTTTTTTAAAAAAGAGATTGAAAAATTAATTTTATTGCAAAAAAAAGGACGGAACGCATAGGGAATTCCTTTTTTAGTATTATTTTATTTACGCACAGAGCTCAATCAAAATTAAACTTTATATTGCAGCGTCTTAGATTTGTTGCTCTGCTCATAAAAAAAAAAAAAAAAAAAAAAAAAAAAAACATGGAAGGATGGCTTTAGAAAACATCACATATACTAATTTAAAATGTTTATTGGCATTTATAGTTCCAAATTCTAAAAGGTCCCTAAAAAAAATTGTACGTATACTTAGATTAAGAATGGAAAACCATTATGATAATGATAAATTTTTTAATGATGTTAGGTGTGTGTGGGCAATGGAAGTATATTTAAAATTGCTACGATAATTCATCAAAATTTAAAAATTAGAATAAAATCACCCCCATTACATTAATGTTGTTTATTTACATGAACATAAGTTTGTTATTGATTATTTCTTTATTAAATTGGTATACATTTTGTAACATTGGCATCTCTGTTAACAAAAATAATAGAAAAATTCAATGCAATAATACTTTTCCATCATTTCTTATTTTTGTAAATTAAAATTGAGGAAAAGTAAATATATGGCACGTGAAGGCAAAATTGTCAGCTATTTTTTGTTCATAAAAATTAAATTTTGAATTTACTATTGTATATTCAAGCTAGCATGCGATCAAATATTTCTAAAGGGTGACATTTTGTTATTTTATCACCCTTCCCTTATTAAATTCGTCTTTGAGTTATAAAAAACAAGTAATATAAAAAAATCTTTTTAGTCAACTTCTACTTAGGTCAACAAAGAAATATCTTACTTAAGTTACTTTTTATCAAATAATTACAATTAACATAAATATGTCTATACATATGACAGAATCACAATATTAAGTGGCAATTAATTTTAATTAATTATCATTAAAGTATAGTATTGTTATATCAAAAACAATCATGTATATAAAATTTCAGTTCAACTGAATGCTTTAAAACGTGAGAAAAAAAATATGTTTAAGTTTTGACCCAAGTTGACAAACTGGTCACTAAATCGCCAAAAAAGATGCCAATGTGGCTATATCTGTAATTCTTTGAATAATTAGTTTTATTTCATTTAGTAGTTTCTAACAGAAAAAAATGTCCTTTAATTTCAAGCAAATAAACTTGGTTACTAGGGAAATCTATTCTTTTCTATTGAAGAGGGGAGGAAGTGAGTTTTTTCTTTTTTTGTTCACTAAACATAATCTAAATTTCCTACGTAGAATGTATCAAATTTCCTATAAGCTGCCGACACCACTATCCAACCGATTCCTCCCACTGAGATTCCGCCCAAAGTAATTTTATGAGATCCCCACTCTTACAAAAAGAACTTTTCTCCATGTATCCCATGGCTTGCAGAAAATCCCGCCCTTTCACATTCAGTGGAAGCAACTCATCTGAGCGGGCGCCCCTTTTGTTATTCTCGGGGCTTACTGAAGCATTCATATCTGCGGCCTCCTGCCCAGAGAGTTGAGTGACAT
Organism: Trichonephila inaurata madagascariensis; assembly: GCA_019973955.1. Classification (NCBI taxonomy): domain Eukaryota; kingdom Metazoa; phylum Arthropoda; class Arachnida; order Araneae; family Nephilidae; genus Trichonephila; species Trichonephila inaurata. The sequence continues at coordinate 103,245 of BMAV01002316.1, forward strand.
TTACGCCAACGCCCCATCTTCCTATGCCATGTACAGGTGAAATCCAAGATGGAGTCCCCGTTGTCATGTTACCTTTTTTTCTGAGAGATGGCCATTGTTCTTGTCAAAAGCTTATGTCGACTGAAAATCGAATCACAGGGAAAATAGTTTGCGACAGTCATGACGTGTCCGTCATGGAGGGAAATCTTGGGGAATTTAGATGTCGGGCAGAAAGGATTCGTGTGCATTGTTTTCAGTTGGGTTTTTTTCTACATAGTTTCTATTTTATACAATATATACAGAAATATGTTATTCAATACAAAATTCCTTTGCTGTGACAAATATAAATGGTATATTTTTCTGATTTTTTTCGAAAAAACTCTCTATGACTGACTGTATTTAATTTATGTTTTATTACTCAAAGTATTTCGTAGTTTTCTAAATAATTTCTCCAAAATTAATAATTTTTATATAAAGTCGGACCTCTATATAATGAAGTTGCTAAATTCCGGAAAAAAGTTCGTTATATGGAAAATTCGTTGTATAGAGGTTCATCTTTTAATGTACTTTATAAACCACATAAAGCAGATTTTGAATTCATAAAGACTGTATATTAAAAAAGTAATTATTCACACCTTTTTTTATAATTAATATATGTTTATTTTATGTATCTTACCCATTAAAAAGAGAGAAATAAAAACTGCAAGAAAAGCAAGAAAAAATAATTTCAAAGAATTTGCACAGTACTTTCAATGTAAGAAAATAATTTTATACTAAAATTACTGAATTTGAAGGATATTTTCTAATTGAAACATACAAGTAATGTTAAACATACATTATTTTATTACTAAAACACTGGGACATGGGACATTTCCACTGAGTGTGAAAGGGGATATCGAAGATGTTTCTAGTGAACTGGACAGTGGGGGTTGCAGGTTGCACTTCTTGGATGAAACGTCCAGAACTATTGCTCTCGTTGAGTTAGGAACAAATACAGCCAGTTCAAGATTTATGACCTCCATAAAATGTGTTAAAGGGAGAATAACGTAAAATGTTCAGAAATACTTTAAAAATAGGGAGGAAAAAAACTGAATCACAAATGAAAAAGTCCGTTACATAGAAAATGCACTTCGCTATAAAGAGGTTATTTTAAGTAGAAAATCGTGAAATGTTCAAGGTTCCAGGAAAAAGTTCGCAGTATAGAGGTTCGACTGTATTTCATTTTCCATTTGCGAATTTTTCTAAATTTCTGTTAGAATGAATTATGTGTAGTATAGTGAATGTTCTTACCTAGTTTGAATAAAAAATATTTAAACTGTTATAGGTGAAACACATTAAGAATAAGTTTTAAGGCACCAAAGAGTTGTCAGTATGATTGATATTTTTTTTCTTTTAGATGAATTAATTCATGATATAATTCATTTCCATAGTTTCTTCTTTTTTGAATCTTAACATTTTATATTTAAATTAATGTGCTATAGTCTTCAAGACGGAAAATAGAACCAAAAAAAAAAAAAAAAGAGGGGGGAAAAATGTAATTTTTACACAATATACAGGGGAAATGAATTAAAGAAAATTATTTTCAAATGTTTCTTTTTATAGTAACACATTTCAAGAAGTATAATCAAATTTTAAGAAGTAAAAACTCTTTGATAAGTTTACATTTTCCAATTATCAAGGCAGATTTAGAAATTCCTACAATCCTAGTTATGTATTTTTACATTTTTATATTTGGTTTTTATAGCATTTATTCATAATTAATGTTTTAATTTTTAAAATTTATGCTTATCTTCTAAAGATTTACTTACAATGCATGGACTATCAAACTGTTCTTAAATATGATTAAATATTTAAAAAAAACCAAATACGTATATGATTGTACACACACAAGTAACTGATTAAAAAATAATATACGTAACATACATCAGAGGGTTAATCCCCCTTAAACATTTATTTTTAATTCCGTAAATTACTCACACTGTGAACATATTCTATGAATAATTTAGGAGCAGGGACAAAATTATATGTATTAAATTCTAGACTACGAAATTGTTAAATTTTAATTCTTACTAAACAATCCTTTTTTAAGGGGACAAAGTACGATTCAATTGACAAAAATCGGTCAAAAAATCAAATATAATTTTTCTAGCCTGAACTATTCTTTATATACTTTTCTATAACCTCACAAAATTTGAAAACTCTAAAACTTAAAAAACACCAAATTATGAAAGCTTTTACATTCATTTCTATTCACATCCCTATGGTAAATCAAAACTTTAAACTTACTTACCTCAGAAAGGTAAAATAACTAGTTTGTCTTCATTTAAAATGCTAGGGCTTTTTTCTATTGTGCCTAATGCTTTGAATTTTTTTTTACTTATTGCTAATAGTACATGTAACAAAAGTTGGTATGCTTTTTTGAATCAAAGAAATACTTATTTTTTAAAAAATAATTGAAGTTAGAAGTTGCAAATTTTTTTAAGGAATTTTCAATAAGGATTCATAAAAAAGAGTATTGTACAAATACCAATCGTATTATCACAAAACCCATACCAACTTTTGTTATGCATAGATGGACGCACTTGTAAATCAAATTTCATGTGTGTACGTAAATATTTGTAGGAGGAGTAGCATTTTAAAATCACTTCAGAAATTTTAAGTTTTTTCCTTAAAAAATTAAATAGCTAACTTCTTATGAAATTTTGAGCACAGAATTTGTTTTACATAGTATACGCACATAGGAATCAACCAAAAAAATTTTGAAAATCTTTAAATTAAAATTTTTTGCTTAAATCGTACCATGTCCCCTTAAAAAATATTACTGTAAAGCAGTTTTTTTTAATATTCTTTTACCTAAATACAGTTCTCAACCATACACTTCCTTATGTATCTTTTCAAACAAAGCACAAGTAAAAAATTCATAATTTCCTCTACTTCCTCTACAACGCAAGAGAAGGCATATCAAATATTTACACTGTATCAATACACAATCCTCACGCTCAGTTGAGTCTACTTCACCCATTTGTTGTCTTTGACAGCCAGTCTTTATGAACCGATCAATTAATAAATAATTAATCAACCGATTCCTGTGGTATGAAGTAATCTCCTCATGCCATTTATAATGTAAGCAAATGCGAAATCCCAAGGCTTAAATGCACCAAAGGGCTTTCTGACATTGAGCCTCAGGAAAGAATTTCAGCTTAATTGAAAGGAATTATGCTAGGATAGCAATGATAAGTTAATTAGTAACTTAATTAAAATATACTCTAGTGAAGTTGTAAAGGGAGTTCTACTTAGCAGGCGTATACGGCAACTCTCAGAATTTGAAGGTTCGAAATTAATTACATTTGTCTCATACTCGAAAATTTTAACTTTCGAACGGACGGAAGAGTGAGGATTTGAAGATTCTATTTCCTTTAAAACAATTTACACTGAAACAGACAGTGATATTTCAATTAGTTCTTTTGATCTGGAATTTATTGGAATCCATCTACGAAATGAAATTCTTCGTTTTAATGGTAAATGCTTGGAGCAAGGTAAGGGCTCATACAATTCTTCACTTTCGATTTAAATCTTAGTGATAATAATTATTTATTTAAATTTGCTGCAGAATAAGGCATTTTAAAGCGTGTCATGGATTTTTCTGTGTGAATGTAAATCTAAGGTACTGCAATTAATTATTCAATCTCTTTATTGAATGAGATATTAAAAAATAGTTCATCTTTTATTTTTTCAGAATCCAAAATATATTGTTTTGATCTTTATGAGTGTCATAAATAATATTAAATTATTTTTGCTAGAGTCGTATATTTACTTTAGTCTTCTGATACTGATGTATTTGATTTATTTAGGGATATTAAAAAACGTGCATTTAATAAATATATCTATAAAATGGTGATTTTTTTATATTAAAACGTAAAACATGATGAAACAAATTTAATGGAAGAAGGAATATAAAAAAAAATATTGTGTAATATTATAAAAAATAAAGTTATCGAAAAAATATGGGTACTTACGTATTTACTTATGGGTACTTACTGTTAACCAATTCCGTCAAATCAAAAGATGTCCTCAAATACAGCGATATACAACCCATTGTGGAAACCTTTCACTCGCACATTCAAACACAGTAATAATAATGATGACCATTATTAGTAAGTATGACAACAATAAAAAATATAAGTACTTAACATTTTATTATATTCATAATTATAATCAATGTAGATTTTTCATTTAGTTCAAAATGATTTTGTTAATATGGAAAATATGAGATGGTAAGCAAGTTTTCAAGACCTTGACACGTTACAATCATCTTAATATTTGATTAAAATCTTATTTTTGTCTATGCGTTATTTCTTTTATATATATATAGAATTCCAAAATATGAATAAGTATTATTTTTTAATTAGCTTACTTGACTTAAATATAGCAAAATATGGTTTTTGTGCATTATTTTATTAATTTTTTTTTCTTCATTTTCGATTCATTATGCATTGTGATCTTGTTTATTATTAATTTTTTTACAAAATTTAAAATGCTTTGTTTGCTTTGCGTACTATTAATTAAAAACAAAAGATTTTTGTAAATAAAAATACTTTAATAAGAAAACTATATTATAACCTTTAACATTTTGACTCAGTTTTCTTTACTTTACTACAATAATACATAAAACATCAATTCAAATTATATGTCGGTACTAAAGATGTGAGACTTTATTAAACAATATTTAAATGAACATACGCAGAGTTATTATAATTAAAATATTAAGTATACAAAGCCGAAATGTATTACCTTGACAAATAATTCAAACACTTCGAAAACGAAACCAACTTGAAACGAATAATCAAATTACAAAACTACTTTCTATCTCTATATATACATACATAAACATTTTTAAAAAGTTATCGTACGATGCACTTATAAGCAAGACACATTTAACTTGTAAATTCAATTTTATGTATTATTAATTAGTTAATCTCATTGCTGTTTTCAAGAAAACTTAATAAAATATTATTAAGAGTAAATTATTTAACACTTTTGCGTTATTTCAATTTAGTTAACACTATAGCAATGCAGAATGTCGTTAATCCGTATAAAGGCATTATTTCGTAGGTAAGTAAATCAAGTAGTTACATATATTTGTAAATAAGATGCAAATATTTATGAATATACCTGAGAATTTGCATACATTCAGGCTTATTTTAGTTGAATGTTCTCTCTCTCAGATTTTAATCATTCATTAAAATTCATTTATTTAATTTTAAATATCTTGCTTGGGACTTATTATAAAGGAATTAGGGTATTAATTATGAAAAGAATTAGCATAACAAATGTATCATTGTTCAGAAATTCAACAAATTATAAAGTTTGTGTAATTTGAGTGTTCACGTGTAGTAGGATTTTCACATCGAAGTAATTAGTGATTATAATGTAAAAGTATAGTACTTGTTACATTTAATACTAACGCCCGCATTAGCTAATTAACCATAACCATTTGAGTATTTCTAGTTTAGTATAATTAATTATAACAATACAGTCTCTTTGATAGTAAAAATAAGTTACGTTGTACACATAAATATCTTGCATCTCGAGGATTTGAAAATAAATTCTGGAAATAATGTCGAAATAATAAGCATTGATTTTTAAATATTTATTTAATGTATAAAATTTATATTGAGATGTTCAAAATAAAGAAAATAAAGTTGTTCGAATATTTGTTGCCAACTAAAATATTTTGAGGAAGTTTTGAGTATGATTCTTTTCAATTCATATTTTTATTAAACGACTGATTGTGAATAAAACTAAATAAGCGTAATAAAGAAATTTACTCAGTTTCTAGCTTTTCAAAACATAATCATTATAATAGGCTATTAAGGAAATTAATATCAATTTAGAAACCATGGTCATTTCATTTAAATAATTATTCCGTTACTTAAGAAAAAAAATCAAATTTGATGTATTTAGCCTAAGAGTTTAAAGTAATAGAATATACAATTTTACTGCTTAGAGAGAGATTCTTTATTATTATTAATGGTTCTTGTTGTTCCTATCATGTGGCTAATATTATTGCTTTACGGTTACTATTATTACTCGCCCCTGAGTGTTATTTCTCACCAATCGTGGGTTTATGTTTTGGAGCCACTAAAGGCACGCCTTGTAGAGAGGATTGATCCATGTTAAATCTGTCAGGATTCAAAGTCCTTACATTGGCTGGAGCTTTGGAAGATGACGAGCCACATGAGCGTAGTTTAAAACTACGAAATCCGAAGCCAAAAACTTAACGTAATTTCAAAGTTTGATGTTAATAACAATCAATTCATCAACTCTTGCTGACAATGTCGTAGATAGATCTCGTATCAATTACAAAATATAAAAGCTGATAAATCATCTCGAAATTATAAAAAAAGGGTCTGTGTGTACTTATGTACACACGTAAGAAGTTATACTTCTTTGGCGTAACAGGATTAAAATCTTTCTAAAATTTTTTAGCAGGACAAGCTGGGCCAAGGACGAAAGACGGTCACAAGCAGAATTGAACGATACTAACCTTCAGTCAATCGGATCAGCCAAACCTGAGATAATCACGATTTAAATAAATTTAAACACCCCCTCTCAGGAACAGTAAGACCAATAATATGGGGAGGGGGTCGAAGCCGGGAATGATCTGTCCCATTCTGCATATTTCTAGAGAAAGAATTTTCGTATCCGTTCCTACGGAACGCAAAGCAAAGGTTCGCTGACGCGGGGTATAGCTCAGTGGTAGAGCATTCGACTGCAGATCGAGAGGTCCCCGGTTCAAACCCGGATGCTCCCTTCTTCAGAAAAATGAAGAGAATTGTTTTTTTTGAGAAATTCGAAGGTGAGAATGATCTGTCCCATTCTGTATATTTCTAATCAAAGCATTTTCATATCCGTTCCTACGGAACACAAAGCAAAAGTTTGCTGACGTGGGTGTATAACTCAGTGGTAGAGTATTTGACTGCAGATCGTGGGAGGTAGCCGGTTATATAAAATCCGGGTGTACCCTTCTTCAGGGAAGTAAAGAGAAATATTTTTCTGGGAATTTTCAAATCGGGAATGATTTGTCCCGTTCTGTATATTTCTTGACAAAGGATTTTCACATCCGTGACGTTTCTGCATCACATCCGTGACGGGGTGCGTGTGCATTGCAAAAATTTACCCTCATTCTATTTCTCTAACGCCCCAAAAGAAGTATAACTACAAAAAATAAAGACCAAGTTATACATAATCTGAAATAAAACACAACGGAATTGTTCTAAATCTTAATCTGAAATTACCTATCTCTTCACCAACTAAAGAAAATAGTTCTAATTCGAAACTTAAGTTTCATAAATGTTAGAAGTACATGTAGCATACTTTTTTTGTTTCCACGAAACTACATAAATGTTTGGAGTCAAGAGAAAAAAAAATAGAGAGATGATTCTCTGTTTTATTAAGGTCCGAGGCGCAATCATGCGGCTACGAAACTGCGTAATGTTCTTTGCTCTGTGATGTAACTAAATAAAACCATCCTTTTCAAAGGGCCAAAAAGAAAGAAAGTGAAACTCTCGATTATTTGCTACCTTTTTTTTCGTATTTTCGGCCCATTCGGCACCAAATGAATGATATTGCCTGTGTTTATTGGCCGTGGAAGAACGAAGACACTTTGGAAGTTATCCCTTGCACTTTTTGTTGCCCTCTGTTTGTGTTCATTTTTGCTCTGTGGACTTGCCTATCCTAAGTTTTATCAATCTAAGAGTCATACACTATATTTTCTTCTTTCATATATATCTATATATATTTTCATTCGCGCTGTTTTATATGTCTGGGAGGCAATAGGAGGGCTGGCTATAGGCTTCGGATGGGTTACGATCCATAACACCAGTTGTGGTCGTGGTGGCTCTGATAACAGCACTTAAAAGCGTATTTTTTAGCACTTTTAGAAATAAATTGCTTTTCTCTGGCCTCTTATGGAGTTTTTTTTTATTATTTGCTTCTCTCATTTCTAAATAATTGGAGTTTGTTATAGTTTGCGGCATTTAGTTAAAATAAATGATCTTTTCAATATTTCATCACAAACCGTAAAAGAGTAAAATAATTACGCTTCATGAATGAATAAATTAGAAGATTGGTAAGAGTATAAATTAATAATTTTGTCCTTAATTTTTGTGTTATTTAGGCTTAGGTTACATAACAAACTGTGATACTAAAAAAGTTATTTCATAATTATGTTGTGAAGATGAAATAAATTAAGTGTAGAAGTGTGTGTGTTAAGTGTGTGTTAAGAAGGAACACACACCTTCTTAGTTTTTTTTAAATAGCCTAGTTTCATTATAAATGTAAAACAGCCCACTCTCAATGTATAAGTGTTCTTTAAAGAATACAACTTAAAAAAAATGTTCTGTTTAATTCATTTTGTAAGAATGAATCTTTTGAAAAAAACCTTTGAGTGAAACATTTACTGGTAAATGTAGTATTTTATTTAAATAATTTTATTGAATATCAAAGAGAATTATTTTTTGCCTTACGCATTTACATCGCTTAAAACATGCACGTTCTTGATTATTTTCGAATCTACTCTGATTCTAGATGTAGAAGATAGTAAATTTCGTGTTCGTTCCCTTTCAGTTTGTTATTTGAAAAGGAATCGCAAGGAAAAGAGAAAAATGCTTAATTTATTTATATTCTTAAGAAAAGAGCGATTCATTGATTCTTTAATAACGTCGGGATAAGAACCTACTCGAGGGCTATTGGTGGAGAACTTTGTAATTCTGAAGCAGGTCAAGTAAGAAAGATGACTTCTGAACTGGCAACCACTCTCCACCTCCACGCCAACTCGAAAACTTTCAGCTTGGGCAGATTTAACGCTCCTTAGCCCTTCTAAGCGGAGTGTCTTTAAGCCCTTATAAGTGGACAAATTTTTTAACCAAAATGTTCCAAAACATTCAGCATTTTATGAAGAATTTTTCATATTTCTTAAAGAATTTTTCTTATAAAAAA
>BMAV01002316.1:122223-140577 GCA_019973955.1 Trichonephila inaurata madagascariensis
CTTTAATATATTACATTTGTTTTTATAGTAGTTTTTTTTTAAATCGAAAATCTGTGTAATCAAAGCTCATTCACCTTTTAGGGACCTTAAATAATGATAATTAATAGTTTTGATTTATAAATTTTACATCAAGGTAAAAAAAAATAAATCCCTTTCACTTGAATGTAATATTATTTTTTAAATAGTTTTTTTTGTAAATCTAAGCTCTATGTAATCAAGGCTCATTGCCTTTTTTAGCGCACTTATAGAATGGTAGTTTTGATTAAACTATGCTAATGTAACAAAAACAAATCCTTCACCATAATATGTAAGAAAACATGAAAAAAAAGTATCCCTCAACAAAATGTGTTGCGGATTATACTGCATAATATTGCGGAATATTACGTTATTATATGACGCGCGCGTCAGCGCCATAATTATTGTTATTTTGGATGTCGAAATTGTATATTTTACTTCCGAAATTTCTTAATATTATCCTTAGCATTTTTTAGTCCAGAAATTTTCTTTATATTCGAATGCTGTACATTTTAAAATTAAAGTTAATCTATTAATCTAGTTAATTTATTATTATTTTTAACACAATATTTTAAATTTAATATTTAGATGAATGCACTTATTAAATTGCAGTGTATTAACCACTTATCCGTTTTTGTCCTTACGCTGTGAGAGCACTGATATTTTAATCTTTCTATCTTTCATTTGTACGTATTTTTAACTCTTACAGTGAGATTATTAATTATAGTGTTTTTAAAAGAAGCAGTTTGATCATAGTAGTGAAATACTTCTCATTCGGAATTTTCTTTGATATGAAGGCAGAAATTTTTCTTTGAAGCTAGGAATTTGGATTCTTAAAAGTTTCAATAAGGTACTGGGATCGACAAGATAAAATGCAGTTTTTTGCTTGATGAAAGAGGAAAATTTAAAGATAATTCTAAGAAGTCAATGTATTTTTGTCCTGATAGCAATGTAAGGCTTTGTATTACACAATGCTTCAAATTGTGTGTGTATTTATATGTTGACACAAACAAACCCCTCAACCACTTGAAAAAAAGGTACGAGCATGAATTTTTTTTTAAGTATGTGAGAAATTCTTTTAAGATACACGAAACGTTCTTTATAGCACGCAGAGTGCTCTTTCAAAAGGGGAAAACTTACAGGTTTTTGTGTTCCACAATTATAAAACAAAAAATAGCGTGAAAACTTTAAAATTAAAAATCAAAGTAAAATTCTTCCATTTTCCTAATCTATTAAGTATTATGCTTTGTTATATGCAATAAAAAATGCGCCTTTTCTTTAAACACTTTGGGAAAAAAAAATTGACCAGTTAAGGTGTTAAAGCTATTAAACTCGAGTATTGACAGCTTTTATAGTTTCTCTTCCAGTGAACTCGGTATTTTTATTTCAAGCTCTATTTTTTATCGAGCGGTTAATTGTGTAATAAAAGTGCATTGAACTACCAAAGCATGAAAAAATCTTCGCTCCTCTTTACCACATAGAAACAAGTCTATTTTATAATGACGAAAAACAGAGGAAAAAATTCTGTCTACAGACCAGTGGTTCTTAAACTATGGTCCGCGGTCCGGTGCATTTCTATGGTGTTTTAGAAGGTCTTTCATTTTATGTTGAATTTGAAGGTGGAAGGCTCGTTCTGGGTACCTTCCGTTCCGAACTCAAGTACGTAACCAATCACGCCAAAACGATCGTCAATGCGTGATGTTGGTACTAGTTCATATAGATATCACACCGCCACAAATTTCTTCTACTTTACAGACTGAAAGGTCTTGTGGAAAAATTGAAATATATATATTGTTTGTAATATTTAAATTTCTCCTAATATTGTACTTTTCTTTCACTTTGGCACAGTGTATAGGTAAATTACAGAAGGTAGGCTAGCCCTAAAACTTGTTTAAACCTGAAATTTTGGTTCCTATGGCCAGGGGTTTGTTATTGTACTACTGTGCCTAATATTTCTTATCTTGAATAGTTATACTTAGGTTCTATAGCTATCTGTATTTATATTTATGGTTTATATATATATATATATATATATATATATATATATATATATATATATGTATATATATATAGAACTGTCACTTTTTATAAAAAAAAATTCATTTAATTAATAGAAACTCTCTACTAGAAAATTGTGATATGGATTTTAAATAAAATGTATACATTCTCAACGGGAAATAAAATATATTGCTTGAAAAATTCTGCACCATTAAAAAAACCCACCTCGTTGGACAATTCACACAATTCTTTATTCCAAATGCAGTACTTAAAAGCTGTGCAGAACAACTGCTAACGCTTCTGTAATTACATTTTATCAAGTGAAAATGAGATGCATTATTACACTTATTCCGTCTCGGTAACTGCAAATGAGGTGCAAAAAATGCTCCGAAACACACAGCAACAGGATTAATTCTATTCCAAAAATAAAACCCCAGCCACATCTAAATTGACACTCATTTTCTGCTTCAAAAAGGAAATGATCTGCTTAATTCTGGGTAAGATTAGCCCTCACGCAAGCAATCTCTTTGAATCTCTTTTTGTGACTCATTAAATTCCTGAGTACCGGGTACAACAGATGGATGGGGCAACAACGCAACATGCAGCAGTAAATCTTGCACAATACCTCTTTACGCCCTAATACAGAAATGGAGAGAGTGCGAAATATCGTTTCGGAATTACGCACGGGAAGCGGCAATTTAATTTAAAACCACGTTTATGGACGTCCTCTCATTATACTAAAGCCCCATAATTCGCCCTAGTCACCGTGAAGTTGAAATTACGCAGAGAGTTTCGCAGTTTGTGAGGCGGCTCTCTGCCGTGCAGCATTCTCGCAGTTGTCTTCAATGTTGGGATCGTGAGGAGTGAGACTTTTAGGAATATTGGGATATATATAGGAAATGCAATTTCCTCGGTGTAATTTAAGCAACGCATTAGAATGTGTATGTAATTAATTGCGTTGGAGTAACAGGAGTTTAATTCTTTGAGCATCAAGGAAATTAATCCGCCATTGAAGAATGGGGAATTTTCTCAAAGTATATTAAAGAATTTCATATTTAATTAAGATACCAAAGTCTATAAGGAGAATAAAATAATTAGATGCTTGTTTTAATTAAGATTTCCCATATTGTCTCACCCATGGATGTTATGATTAACTTTTATAATGCAATCAGATTCAAATTTATTAATGAAAGTCTAGGACATTGAAATAATTTATGAAATTTTATATTATGAACTGTGCGTTCAGATTTACATTTCATTATTCATTGTAGGTAAATGATATTTCGCATTATGAGGCTTTTGGTAATTTTGTAGGTACCAGAAATTGCTCGTGAATAATTGAATAATAGCAACGTAGTTCGGGGCGAATTTTGTTCACGTATATATTTTGAAATTTTATACTATTTTATTACAGAGAAATAAGATGGAGACTAGAATATTTATAGAGTTTTCTTTAAAAAATTTTGTTTGTGAAATTTAATATTCTTTTGTGCCAGAAGCAAAAACCCAATCTAATTAACAAAACCGTGATTAAATTCTTTTCTTATAAATTAATTCTGATAAAAAAATAGCTCATTTAAAATCAGTATTGCGTACAAATTAAGATTCCGTGATTCTTTCCTCTTAACCTAGGGTTGGCATTTTTTTTATCGAATTCGACCTTTGGCTTTTTATTCTAAAATTAATTCAGAAGTATGCTTGAGATAATTTTCTTTAAATATCACTAGTGAAAATCAATATGAGTAGTGATTGCACAATTTTTGCAAAAATTGAAAACTGGTTTAAAAATTTGTTTCGTGAAAAATTCGAAAATCGATAGATTTGTGCGGCAGTTAATAACTGTGCGCAAAAATTGAATACTTTAATAAATTAACATTTCGGCAATTTAGAAACAAATTAAATACTTTATGTTAAGAGATTATGAGAGATCGTGTTGAGCATTTGTTACAAACATAATTTTTTTCTTTAGAAGATTTTTGCATTTGACTAGTTGGACATTTTTTATATATATTACGCCAAATAGAGTAATTATCAGCCCTGTATTTAATGTTCTAAAAATAATGTTGGTTCATAAGAGAAATTGAAAATTAATCCATTTACATTGATTCATTCACCAAAGATGAACACTGTATTAAACCCAAAAGCTTAAAATTTAATGTTGAAACATGACAAGACTAAAAGCTAAAAATACTCATATATTACAAAATTGAAACCCTAAGATTCAAAAGAGCTAATCTAGGGAGAAAGCAATCTTAATATAAGCACGTGTGTGAGTGTCCTGTCCATACAATATATATATTAACTTAGGGTCAAGGTCCAGGCAGACGAGCAAGTGCTGTTTATTCGTAGTGCCTTTTCTGATGAGGAGTTTGTCTAAGTCACGCCATGGTCTTAACCTGAAATTAGCGAGGTCTAAAACGGCTAAACTCATTACAACAGTGTTTTTCAAACTGTGGGGCGTGCCCCCTTGGGGGCGTGACAACTCTACAAGGGGGGTTGCGAGCCTATTGAAAGGTCGAGAACAAAAGATTGTTTAAAAAAATTATTAATTTACTGAAGGTAAACAAACAAAATACATTCTCTGACATAATAAAAATAAAATACACATTTACTCTGATATAATACACTTATAAATATATCAGCGCTACTCAATGTACTTTATAATTAATTTAACAATTTTAAGTTAAAAACAAGTTCATTAATTACCAGTGACCTATGGGTTTGTTATATATATAATTTATAACAAAAAGTAACACTTATCTTGATAATTATTTTTGTACGGTTTATAATTAAACCTTGACTGCCGATCATAAGTTTCGCGATTCGCTTCCCTATGCCAACTGTTTTCCACGTAGGCACGCATATATGATGTATTGGGGGAGGGGGAGGAATAAAGGAGCAAAAATAATCTGGAATAAGTAAATCCTTCGCAAACATTTTCAAGGTCCTTTTATTGCATTCTAAAGTCTTGGAATAATTTTACGGATAGCAGTGCACAGAAAAAATCGTACTTCAGAAAGACGTATATATAAGTCTGGAGGAATAAAGGCTTTGGCTTAGCGAGACGTTTATACACATGGGGTCGTTTACATTAAGAGGTCAAAGTATAGTATTATTGAATTCAGTACATTGTTATTGTATGGGGGGGGGCGCGAAGGAAATAATGATTGAATATTGGGTCGCGAGTATTGCAACTTTGAGAAGCACTGCATTACAATAATTCACAAAAAATTTCCAGAGCTTATCCTTAGATGCAAATAATAATTCTGTGTTGTATGCCAACATAATATTTTCTCGCACATTTCTCTTAAGGGCTCACAGGACCCTTAACACATATCTGTGCACTCGATAAAAAAACATCCTTCTTCAAACCAATGTAACTTTGCAAAAAAACAAAACAATAATTTGAAATTTTTACCGTATGATAATCATATATATTAACAATATTTATCAAATTTTCAGAGAATTTCAGAAAAAAATCTAAAATTTATAAAAAAATAAAAACTGGACAATTATTCAAAAGTATGAAAATCAGTATTTTACACCGCGCAGGATTCTAAAATACAAGATTTACAAAATTAATTTTACTTGGTATAAAAAGGTTCACTTTTGAAGTTATACTCGCTTTTAAGAAATTTAGAAGAAAAAAAAATAATTTTTAATACAATTATAACGAAAATTTTAAAATTTTAAGAAAAAAATAAATTAAAATTCAAATAAAAAAATTATATTAATTTTTGTTTGAAATTTGATGTATAAGTTATGAAGAGCCTTATTTTGAACACGTGTATAAAATTTCATATTTATATCAGAAATAGTTTCTGAGAGATCCTGCGCGGAATCTAGTTTTTTGTTTTGCGAAAAATGAAGGTAAAGATAAGAAAGAGATAGAGGGTTTTTGTTTAAATTTCACTACTTATTTCTCAATTACTTTGGAAGATTTTACAGTAACACACAATTATGGTACAAAAATACTGAGGCTTTAACATATTTTTTTTTTCAAAAAATTGAAAAATTCGCAATTTAAGAGTCCTGTGAGCCTTTAAGGGAATCCAAATTAATGGGACTCTGTTAAATAATACCTCCTCCTCAAAAATACAACTGCCCATATTCTTCTATGGGTTGAATCAAATTTATTTTATTATTTCACGTCATTTTGAGCGGATGGTCAATTTAAGAATCAAGTTGTTGAAATGCACTTATCTGTGTTACTTCTGAATACATATAAATACAGAAAGCTGCAAATTGTTCAGCCAACGAAACAAGTTTTCAAATAACAGTAATTGAATGATCAATAGTTGACAATGACATGTAATAATAATAACTTTTTATTCTTATATAGGTTAGTAAACACTATTTAGTTGGTTGAATCAAAATCAGACATGCGTAATGTGGTTAAAAGTTGTTGTGATGAGATTTTCTATAGGTTTGACAATCTATAAAATCTATCAATCAAATATATCTGGTTTCTGTCCCTCATAAAACTAATTTTTCGAAAGCAGCTGTAAACAGATTTGTTAATAATAACTACTAAAATGAATCATGATTGAATATTTTTATTTTTTTAGTATAAGTCAAAGAAATATTTATTACATGTTATTTAATTATTCTCAATTTTTTTCTAAATAGTAAAATAAAATGAATGTTTTTGTTTTTTTTTTTAAAAAAAAACCTTAATAAGTTTAGTAAGTGCACTCAGTATAAAAATGAAAATCTGAAAAATTTATTTTCGTAAATATACGTAAATGCACTAAAAATCTTTATTCAATTTAATAATATGGAAATATTTTACAGGTGTTTTGAATTAATTTATGCATATGAAGAATATTTAAGAAAACACTCTTTTTAGTTTCGTAAATCTTGATGCAATTAAATTGTAGGGTGCATCTAGTTTTTAGATATATTTACTTTACGTCCTTATTATATGAGATTATGCATCAAAAAGGATATTTTTAATAAAATTAAACTATTTTTGTATATTTTTACAAGATGTTGAGGGTGTTTTTCTAGTACAAGTTTATTTATTAGAAGCATCCGAAAACAAAATATTTTTGCATGCAAATTTTATTCTCATTATTTCATTTTATTTTCCAAAATAAAAGATTATGGAATTTTCCTCATTTATTACATTAAGTAGGTACTAAACAATTTTTTTATGCTAAAATCTGCATCATGAGAAAAAATTATTTGCAAGGCATAATCAAGATATTGAAGACATTATTTAATAAAACTATATTAAATAAAATATGCTTATAAATTCATGAAAATAATAAAGAAATATCTTTTTTTTACGATTAACCTTGCAGTTATTGATTAAAGTATTTAATGCGCTTCGTACTAATATAGCACGTAAGATAAACACAGAATGCTGCCAATATGCAAATAGAAATTTAATACAGAAATAGGATTAAAAATTTGTTCTTATCAGTGAGACAGTTTTGGATTAAAAACATAGAGACATTCGAAAATTAAGTTAGGCTTCTATATTGAAGAGAACAACAACAAAAAGAAGAAAAAAATAATGAAAAGAAAAGCACTAGCCTTAACATAAATTAGAGAGGAGACACAAAATGTTATCTTCACGAAAGCATTCTAATTAAGTGTCAGCGAATTCAATCAATAATCAACCTGAAGACTGATTAAGCAATGTGTGGCGGTGATGTAATTTCTTAATAAGATTTAAATTCTCGTTAATTTTTTGCCCTCGAAAGACGTTTTGATTAAGCAGTTATAATCAAGGACTTCTAATCAAAAGTTTGAAAGTGTTTTTGTTTTCGGAACGGAGGCTCTGGCTTTCTTTGAACCCATGGAAGGTCAAATTAAAATAAGTCAAGTGTGAATTAGTTAAAGTAAACACGATGGCTGTTGTTATCTAGAGTAAACATTTTGCAACATTTCTGATAAAAATTTTAAAAAATTGGATAATAACAATGGATAATGAAATAGAAGCGAATGTGGATAGTTGATAGAATGCTTATTAGTGTAAGTTAATTAAGCGAGCATAGTATTTTAGTATCTTTTATTAAATTATAATGCTTTAACACTGAAATATCTGAAAAAGGAACAATGGGGGGAACAATTGGGGTGGTGCTTTTATAATGATTTACTAAAATTACTAATAATTTATAGGTATACATTATATGTCCTAATAATTAAAGATCATACAGGTAATATGATGAACTTGATGAAATTTAAATTAAATTTTTTGATCAAAAGGCAAACGGAAGTAATAGGATAAATTATTACTCACTGTTTGAGTGGATATGTTTAACATTCATATCAAATTGATATCACATTATATTTTGTTTTTTACTGTATTAAATATGTTTACTATGTTAAATATTGTTATAAATGAATTTACCCGAATTTCATTTGAGGATTCCTTTTATAAAGTTAAATATTTTAAGATAAATTAATTATAAATAAGAGCATTTGAAAAAATGAAGTTCTAAGAAAATTTATTATATTGTGTAATCTGAAAAGGATAACTTAAGTAGCAATAAATACATATGTACATTTAGAATTAACACATATTTATAGAAATGAATGAAATACTTAATATAAGTTTTTTTATTAATTTATTGCGTGTGTTTTCTAAAGTGTTTGCTAAAAACAAATAAATAGATTAATTTGATAATTCAAAAATTTGTTCAATCCTGATCAATTAAAATAAAATAAGAAACTGAAAAAAAGTAAGATAAATTAAACTATACTTCGAAATCCATAGTATTGCTAAATGGAAAAGGCTATTTATTACTTCTTTCGAACTACAAAAATTTATGTAATGGACACCAAATTTATGAGCACAAGCTTTTTTTAAAAACTGATTTTTAATTATAATTAAAGGATAATTTTAAATAGCATTCAAATAATAAGCCAGAGAAAATATTTTTAGGAAAAATTAAAAACAACTCTACAACGCAATGTAATAAAATAAACATTAAAGAACAATAAACAATATTAATTTAAAAATAATTGCTTAAGAATTTGACATATTAAGAATTTACAAATTTTGTGTATAGCTTCCTTTTTTTCATAATTATATTGTGATCTGTTTATAGATAAATCATAATTATGATGTTTATATTTTCTGAAGGGTTTTCATGAAATACCAGAAAAGTCTTGTTTATATAAAAATAAACGGATGCAAATCTCAAGAATTCAATTTGATCTTAAACACAACCGAACTACAGAAAAAAAAAATCCCTTCCCAACAAAAAGCATTTCCTTCTGTAATATTCGAGATTTGAAAGCTTTTGAAAACATGTTTGTAATTGGCCTTAAAAGCCGCAGAATGGAATTTCCCAGAGCTCCGAGCATACATATGTGTTCCCATTCACCTTTATTCAACGGACATTTTTGAGAATTTTTGAGTTGAAATTGCTGAGAATGATGAAGAATCATCGGAATTTCGCCGCACGGTGATGGTTTTGGCGAATTTCTTGGTGCTTTCTGGGTTTAAGCGTGGGTTTTCGAAAACCTATGTTCAGTGGGGACCTTGGGAGTGGTCACAGCTGTAAACTTTCGAATTTTCATAGCCTTGCTGGAATTCACAATTAAGTTTCGACGGTTCATGAAGGGTGAAATTTGTTTTGAAGGGAAATGCAGTTGCGCACGAAGTGTCGACCCTTGTTTTATGCATTGAACAATAATATTCTCGACTTATTTGCTTATTAAAAATATTAATTTCTCTTTTTTTAAGGCATAAAGAACACTTTTTTTTTTTGCAGTGCACATGTTTATTAGAATTAGATAGGTAAATGAGGCTACAAGTTTTTTTTTTTTAACTATTGACGGAAAAATTGGAAACTGCATTTATATTAAGGTATCCAACTACGTTCGGAACCGTGGTTTTGCAAAAGCGTATAAATGGATAATATTCATGATATTTAGTGTCACTTAGATTAGAAAATGTATATATAGTTGTTTTAAGAATAGTATTATAATAAAACATTATTTAAGTACAATATTTTGACAAAAAATGAACATAGAATGACACATTTTCAAAATATTCTCCTTTTGTGAAAAATGCTTCTATTATAATAATATTTTGGCTGTCTATAGCTCAGACCTCTCTACAGAGGCTCAACTAGAATTTTTGAAATATGTCACTTAGAAGTGGGTTTATCCATATTTTACGCTAACTGAGGGGAGCAATTTTTAGAAAACAACGCCGAGAATTATTTCAATTGGTGGTAACTGAAAATAATGTGAATTTTTCAAAAATTCTACTTCAGACCCTCTGGAGAAGTGTTTACTTTATATAAGCGAAATACTATTATTTTAGAAGGATTTTTTTTATAAAAGGAGAAAATTTTGAAAGAAAATTAATGTAAGTTAATTTTTTGCCAAAATATTGTATTTAAATATTTTTTTTGTGAAAATGTCCTTAAAACAATTTTATGCATGTATTCTAATCTAAGTGAAACTAAATATCATAAAATTATCCATTTATGTGCCTTTTAAAATCACGTTTCGAACTTAGTCGGATACCTTAAAGCTAAAATTACTTGAGTAAAAGTAGCTGACGCGACTGCATAGTATTTGCATCCTCATAGTTGGCCTGAACAAAAATCTATAACCAAACGGGAAAAAATTGGCCCTTATATGGGAAGGAAACAAAAAACACTCTTATATGGTGCAAAATAAAATTGCCTTTGTGAAATTCAGTGGATTTCTTGGTGGAATACATTTTTATTCAGCTAAAAAGTGTCCGCTATCCCAAAATCAGATATCAGTGGGTGCTTCAGATGGCTAGCGTCGAGGTCTAACTGAATGTCCACTTTCCATTCGTGCTTTTTGAAATCGAGTGAGTCTTGTAGGAATATATTGAAGACAAATATATTAGGATTTTATCAATACACTTTCAAAATAATACGCCTTTCACCTTGATTTGAAGTGAATAATACTATTGCATGTCCACATTTATTTATAAATTAAGCGATTATATATACATCCTTTTAAAAACATGTTGATGTATATTTTAATATTCCACGAAATATACAAAAAAAAAAAAAAAAAAATTAAAGTACCTTCAACGGAAAGTTATAATCTTTTTTTACTTTGAATGTTTCAATAAGGTTACTAACTTGTTTATTCCAATGTTAAATTTAATTGTATTACTGACATATTAAATGAAATAATTAAAATATAATTATAATAAGTTAATATATTAAATGTAGCACATGATATTAATAAATTAAAAGGGGTTTATTAAATTAGTAAATCAATACAGACATTAAATTAATTAATTACTGTAAAATACGGCGTATAACACGTACACATGAACACAAAAAATAAGATCGAAGTTTAAGGATGCGCGTTATACGCCGGGTATAAAAATGAGAACTTTAAAAATAATAATAAAAAAAATAAAGATGAGCATAGAAAGAAATTAGACTTCTACATATATCGAAATACTGTTTATTTAAAAGAAATAACATTCCTTATGAACTTAACGAGTTGTAGTTCTAAAAGTAGGCTATATCTTTTTAAAGCTTGGAATAGTACCTTGAATAAGTTACTTTAAAATATAAAAGCCTTTTTCAGATTTCTTCGTAAAAAGGTTCGCGCTTTTACGAAGAATATACTTAAAACTTAAAAATTGCAGCTTGAAAGTGTATATGCGTGTTATACGGCTGTGCATGTTATATGTCGGATTTTAAGGTAAATATGTAAGAATATGACAAAAGTAAAACAATCAATTTGAGTTGAAATATTTTAGCCTTTAGTTCAATTAATATGGAATAATATATTTATTAAACAACACTTAAGGTATCCGACTACGTTCGGAACCTTGATTTTAAAAAAGTACATAAATGTATACTTTTCATGATATTTAGTGTCACTTAGATTAGAATACATTAATAAAATTGTTTTAAAGACATTATGACAAAAAATTATTTAAATACAATATTTTGGCAAACAATTAACTTAGAATAACCTTTTTTCCAAATGTTCTCCTTTTGTAAAAAATGCTTCTATTGTATTAATATTTTGCCTGTATATAGCTCAGACCTCTGTTCAGAGGCTCAACTATGATTTTTGAAACATTCACGTTATTTTCAGAGTAACAACCATTTGAAATAATTATCGAAGTTTTTTTTCTTAAAATTTCTCCCTTCTGTTTTCGTAAAACATGGATAAACCGACTTCTGAGTTATGCGTTTCAAAAATTGTAGTTGAGCCTCTGTACAGAGATCTGAGCTATATACAGACAAAATATTAATACAATAGAAGCATATTTTACAAAAGGAGAACATTTGGAAAAAAAGGTTATTCTAAGTTAATTTTTTGTCAAAATATTGTACTTAAATATTTTTTTATTGTAATACTATTCTTAACCCTTTTTTATATACATTGTCTAATCTATGTTATGCTAAATATCATAAATATTATCCATTTACACGCTTTTGCAAAATCACGGTTCCGAACGCAGTCGGATTCCTTAATCCTCCTTTTCTATATATATATGTATATTGCGTTCAATAATTTATGTGGAATGTTGTTGAATATGCTAACCGTTGCCCACTTACCTTGCTGGTTATTTCAAGATGTTGTATGTATAATGTTTTCAGTTATTGATACCTAAATCTTACCATTTAACTTTGAATAATATTCGAAAACATTATTAATTTTATTTTTCTTGATTCAGAAAGCACATGATTAAATCTCTAGAATGGAAGAATATTTATTTACTTCTCCACCGTAAGCTCATGTCATTGAGTGTCAATTTCTGAAAGACGCATTTTTGTGAATCTCTACTTAACAAAAGAAACGCATTGTCA
Organism: Trichonephila inaurata madagascariensis; assembly: GCA_019973955.1. Classification (NCBI taxonomy): domain Eukaryota; kingdom Metazoa; phylum Arthropoda; class Arachnida; order Araneae; family Nephilidae; genus Trichonephila; species Trichonephila inaurata. The sequence goes on from BMAV01002316.1 coordinate 135,024, forward strand.
AACTTCAAGCCCATTCGTTTAATAGTTCTAAACTGTATTTTTTTATCCTCTATTCCCTTCAACCCTTCCACCTCCATACTTCAGGGTTGATTTTCGTAAATCTCGTTCTTAGCGGATCCCTACTAATAAAAAAAAATGTGCCTGGCAAAATTCTTTGTTGTTCTAAATGCTCAAAAACGAGAATTTTTGCCTTTGGAACCCCTGTAGTATCTCTTGGAAGTTAAATTTCGTATAACCCATTCTTGGCATATCTCAATAAAAGAAGCATGCCTGATAATTTTGAATAATGTGCGACAAATACCAGTACTTCCAGAATTATATATATATTGTTATGAGTGAGTGTGAGTCGCTTTTCTAATACATACAGGGAAAAACAGATATAACAATAGATTTATTATCTTTGTTTGATATCCACTTTTTCAATAAAACAGAAATTATTAAGGGGACATGGTACGATTTACGCAAAAAATTTTAATTTAAGGATTTTTAATATTTTTTGGTTGCCTCCTATGTATGTATACTATGTTAAACATATTTTGTGCTGAAAATTTCATAAAGAGCTAGCCATGTAATTTTTTAAGGAAAAAACTTGAAATTTTTGAAGTGATTTTAAAATGCTACTCCTCCTACAATAATTGACGTACACGCATGAAATTTGATTTACAAGTACGTCAAACTATGTACAATAAAAGTTGGTATGGGTTTTGCGTTAAAGTGATTGGTATTTTTACAATACTTCTTTTTATGAATGTTTATTAAATATTTCTTAAAAAATGTATAAATTCTGAGTTTAATTATTTTTAAAAAAATAAATATTGTTTTGATTCAAAAATGCATACCAACTTTTGTTACATGTACTATTGGAAATAGGTAAAAAATTTTTCAAAGCATTAGGCGCAATAGAAAAAAAGCCTTAGCATTAGCAAATGAAGACAAAATAGTTATTTTATCTTTCTGAGATACAGCAGTTTTTAAAGTTTTGATTTGCCATAGGGATGTGAATAAAAACGAGCGTAAAATCTATCATAATTCTGCGTTTTTTAAGTTTAGAGCTTTCAAAATTTGTGAGGTTATAGAAAAGTATATAAAGAAAAATTTAGGCTAAAAAAATTAAATTTGATTTTTTGACCGATTTTGGTCAATTGAATCGTAGTGTGTCCCCTTAATATGTAAATGACATAATTATTAATATGTAAATAAAATTAATCAATATAAAATATATAGTCAATTCAAAGTTTATAATTGTTAGTCAATAAAAATGTAAACTGCTTTAACTAATTTAAGTAATGCAGTTGGAAATTAAAGCACAGTGGCTGAGTGGTATTGTATCGCGCTTTCACTCTTCAGGTTCGGGGCTCAAATCCCAGGCTGGGCAAGGTCAACTCAGCCTTCCATCCCTTCCGTGGGTCGATAAATGAGTACCAAGATTGCTTGGGATCTAGGGGTGTCTCGTCAGACTGATTACCTGATCGGAACATCTGCTCATGCACCTCAGGGCATCAGTCACATATGGTGAGTTGGGCATAGTAGACTTTAGTCTTCATGGACTGTTGCACCGCTGAGTTAAGTTAATAGATTAACTTTTTTTAACTTAAAAATTTATTGCATTCAAATTTAAAGAAATTTTCTGGATGAAAAAAAAAAGCTATGGATAACACATCCCTCAATAAGTCCAAGGCCTGACATATAAATGGCGATGCCTTCTAATTTTCCTAAGCATAACCTAGTAGTACTAACTTTCAAACGACATGTGTCAAAATTTCATGATAATACTTTGTTTATTTAAAAGTTACAGGGGTTTAAGTAAATTAACTTTTATTTGCTTAGAAACCATGGATGAAAAATAATTTCATGTGTTAATTAAGCAATGCCTTTTGATAAGAAATACTGTTTAAGCAAAACAATTGCTATATAAGTGTTATCCGGACTCTGTTCCAACGCCAACAACCATTAAGAGATGGTATTCTGACTTCAAACGTTGCCACACAGACACAAACGGTGCTGAACTCTCAGGTCACCCAAATTCTGCAGTTATCCCAGAAAACATCAAAATAGTCCATAAACTGGACACTGGGGGTTTCGCGTCAGACTGACCACTTGACCGAAAAACAGCACATCACCTAAGTCACAGAAACTGAGATAGGCACAGTATAGGTCTTGGCGCTCATGGGCCTTTGCACCACTTAGCTCAATTCAGTTGGAAATAGCTTACAATCTTAAAATGTCCATTAAGAAGTCTCAGGGGTGTTCACTTTCTCTAGTGGCCTGAAAATACAAACAATAGTCAAATATATATAACTCTTTGAAATTTAAATTAAATAATTTGAATCTTTTAAACTTCATTTATAACGGAATGGGGCTTCAGAAAAGTGTAAAATGTTTGAAAAATAATCATAATTTAAAAAATTATAAGCATATGAAAATAAGAAACATTTCTATAAGAAATATTAATTAAGCTTGACATTGCGCATGCTATTTTCTAAAATAGTAGCTTTAATTACTAGCAATAAGGTCATTTATAAATTTAAATATATCATTATTACTCTGTAGTGTTTTTATATAAATAGAGTAATAAATTATATTTTTTAAAACATAAAGGAAAAAAAATACGTTTCCAAAAATTTTACTTAAAATTTCAATATTTTTCAGATATTTTGAAATACAAAAGATATATTATTCTTAAATTAAGTAAGGTTTAAAGAGTATGATACATTAAGAAATTCTGTTAAGTTTTACGAGTATACATCAAAGGCTACTATTTTAGAAAATAGGTCGCAACGCAAAAATTACTTAATATTTATTACAAAAATATTTCTTATTTTCATATGTGCTTGTAATTTTTAAAATTATGATTATATATCAAACATTTTGTTCTTTTTTGAAACAATAATCCTTTGTAAATATAATTTGTAAAATATTCGAATAATTTAATTTAAATTTAAAAGAATTATACCTGTTTGAAAATTGTATATATTTTCACCCTTCGAGACAAAATTAACACCCCTGAGACACTAAAGACTGAGTCTAAAAATTCTGTAGAACAACTAACCAACACTTTTAATAGTTTAGCTTGATATAAAAATAAAAGTTAAAATATTGATTTTATCTCATTCTTCTCTCAGTCAAAATGGGATACAAAATATTTTTTTTTATTTTGTAAAATAATGAAGAAAAACTTAAAAAGTGTCATTTTATTCTGGAAACATTTCCTTTAACCTCGGACAAAACTAAATTAATTCTGTCAGTTGAAAACCGAAGAGTCAAAACATATTGCCGGGACAGTTCGTACTTAATACAATTCCGCGAAATATTGTCCTTAATTCGGATATATTTTCCTCCGACATGCGTCTTTTCAAATAAACATTAAGTCGAACGCAACGTATAATGCCTGAATAAATTCTATTCCTCCTTTCTCAGTTTAAGAACAGCCATTAATCAAATGTCAGGGGGATTAAGAAAAAGTTATTTCAAAGTCCAGTGAAGATCTTGCAAGTTACACAAACCGAAAGAAAAAGAAATATTAGATTCTATTCTGTTGTAACCTTTTTTCCCTCCTCCTCAGTCATTGTTCGTACAATCCACCAGGTTAAAAACCAAAGACATGAAGCGGAAACAAAAGAAGCATGTGTCATGGACAATTTAAGTATACTTATCTCGGCACATCGGATTGAAAATTCCTGAACTAGTATCATGAGAAGGAGGAGCATTGCATTGTTGGATAGAAATATTTGCTTGGAATTTTTTGTATGTGTTTACTTAGAGCCTCTTTGTTTTACTTCTGAATGAGAGATGGGTTTATGGGGAGTGAACCGAGAAATCCCGAATAAAAAGGTAGGGATTTCTTGTTAGTTCACACAATAACGAAAGAATGGACGCTTTGCTATATTGTACTTTATCTTTTGTTAAACATTTTGCAAAATTAAAAACTTTAATGTTTTCTTTTTGGTTTGAAAATTTAATTGGATGTGATTTTAACTATTCAAATTTATAAAGAAATGCTCTAAATTTCTCAAGAAACTAATGGTTAAGCTCAAAATTAATCAAGCAAATGGATATTCCGTAACATGTAAGGAACTATCTATTAATATCGAACATAGAAAAACATCGGAATTGACTCCATATTTTTTGTATGTCATTCTTCTTTTTTTAAAAAAAAAAAAATTGTAGCGATATACAAACCAACAGGAACTTTCAAAATGTTTTATTTGTAAATAAAAATCGTTAATGAAAGAAAAGTTTCATTGAAATTTATTAAAATAGAGTTGCATTCATAAAAGTATAAATTGTTCTCAAAATTTTTTCACTTATGAAGTATAAGGTCTTCTAAACAGAAGCCCTATTTTTTTAAATATATGATTTAACTCCTATAAAAAGCAGCGTATGCATAATACGAAGTACATTAAAATAACTACTCTTTATATAACAATATTGGAGCTAAGAATCAAGATAACTCTTTTAGGTTTTTTTATCCAAAAGTACTGGACAGATTTTTAATGGAATTACGCTTGTACACATGTTGACGTAATGCAAAAAAAAATTAGCAATTATGATACAAGCAAATATGTGATTCATAATCATGAATACACTTCATCATAGGAAGATGTCATAAGACGAACCAGAAAGTGTACTAATATAGAGTATAGTCTCCTATTGCATTAATAGTTTTATTACGCGAATTTGTTCTGAAAATGAGAAAATTAATAAGTTATTAAATCAATCTGTCTCGCTGTACAGCAACTCGGTTATAAAGTCTTGGAGGTTTCTAAGATAAAGAATCGAGTTAAAGTTTCCCTCACAAAGGCATCTTAAATATGTTTGACATAGTTAAAATCTGAATATTTAGATGGCTAAAAAAATCTATTCATTTCTTAGTCCCACATTTACGCAAATTTGTTAACCAATTAAATCCATTGTAGACGAACATAATCATTCTTAAAATTAAAATAAGGGTCGACTACATGTCTAGGCGATCGATAAATTAATTGTTCACTTATGTTACATTTCAAAGCAACACCAGTGCTCAGTGCACCAGTGGAGCTCATAAATTTGAACCTCGATCAAATGACAAGGAATATATATATATAGTCCTCATTTTATCTAGAGTTTATCATTACTCTTAAGGAACTCAAGAGAATCAATGAAAAATCTAGAGCATCTATGTTCTTCAATTGATTTAATACGTATGTAGTGGTTAGAGCCTGGTACCTTAGGGTTCGTAGCCTAGTAATATATCCACTAGACAAAAGTGATCATCTCTGTCCGGAGGCTGTTACTGGCTTATGCAGATACCGCTACATTACCCTCCGACCAGTGTGAGTCGGTGGATCGGTAAACGATTTTTTTAAAAAATTTATTTTATTTTTATTTTTATTATTATTTTTATAAATTTCTTTTCATTTTATTATAATTTTTTTATATTTATTTTTCTTGCGGTAGATGGCGCCAGGACAGTTCAGCAAGTTGGTTTTCAAAATTCAGCCAAGGTCACCGATGTAGTGGTTAGAACCTGGTACCTTCAGATTCATAGCTTAGTAACATATCTACTAGACAAAAG
>BMAV01002316.1:143537-182461 GCA_019973955.1 Trichonephila inaurata madagascariensis
CAAACAAATATACATGCGTAATTATATGTATACATACATAACACTGATACATATACGTATATAAGCAATAGTACATGAACGCAACCATATCCAAGATTGCTTACACCAATTATCCAATCTAAGAACTGTTTATATTTTATATTAGCATGTATTTTACTTCAGTTATTGAATGGATTTCGATCAATTCACTTCATTTTGAAACATAGTTCTAACTTTAGAAAAATTCCTGTGTACGTTTTATGTATGCTTGCAGTATGAATTGAAACTTAGAACTAAAACTATAGGAGTTGTTCAAAGAATTTCTACTGCTTTTTGTGGAAAGACAATCCAGAGACATTTATAGTAGATATTAGAGTTATATTAACAGAGTAAAACTAATATTGATGAATATCTTGTACATGTTAAAAATTTTCATGTAATATTTATTCTTAAAATATGCATTTTTTATTTGTGTGTACAAAATATATTGTGCATCGTTAAAAATTTTGAATGAATTCAACATATATGGGACTATAAAGTTTATTGAAAATATTTTAAAGAAACAAATTAAAAAAAATAAAGTGTGCTCATGTATTACTGTCGACCCATTTCGTCAAATCAAAAGACATTGCCAATTCAAAAAAAATGTCGCCAAATGCTGTCATAATTATTATTGTGTTCGAACATGTGCAGAATGGCTTTCAATATTGGCTGTATATTGAGGCATTTGGCGATGTCTTTTTATTTGATGAAATTGGTAAAAGGCATAATACGTACCTTAAAATACGGCGTATAACGCGTGCTTTTTACACAAAAAAATAATGTCGAAATCTGTGGATGCGTGTTATACGCCAGGTATAAAATGGGAGCTTTAAAAATAATAATTAAAAAAAAAAGAGGCGGAGAAAAATTAGACTTCTATATATATCGAAAAAGTGTTTATTTAAAATAAATTTCATTTCTTATGAACTTGTAAAGTTGTAGCTCTAGAAGTATACTATTTTTTCCTAAAGCTGGAAATAATACCTCCAATGAATGACTTCAAAATATAAAAGCATTTCACACGTATATTTTAGGTTTCTTCGTAAAAAAGAAGGTGCGCGTATACTACGAATATACCTCAAGGTGCTACGAATATACCTCAAATTTAAGAAATATTGCACCTTGAAGTATAGATACCGGATACACATAGATAGATCCGGAAAAAAAGTATGGTTCTTTTAAAAAACGTACTACTTGGTTTAAACACATAAATTTTCAAGAACGCTATTCAACAAATAGTTAATAAATAATTAAAAAAAATAAATTTTTTATTAATTTAAAAAAAATATCACCCTATCAGACCTCATTTTACTTTAAGCGATCTTTTCTAGCAATCATATGTTCCATACAATTACAAGTACAGCAAAATAAAACTATAATAATTATAGAATGAGTTCTGCAGAAAATATTATTGTTGTTAAAACAGTTTGATTGTAACATATAACATTTGACGAAGATCATTAGAATAAATAATTTAGAAATAGTTTTATAATCTAGAAGCAATCATGTTATAATAAAGCGTTTTACTTTTTGTGACACTTACATATAGAACAGGGCTTTGATTTCAAACAAGTCTGGACTGTTCAGTAACTGGAAAGAGTTCTCAAAATTACATCTTTATTTAATTTATCTCCCATGTAATTCGTTTCAGCTTCTAATGAATAGAATCTTTGGAACAGCGGATTTAATCAAATGTAGCATCCTTAATGGTTCTAGATGCACCCCAAGCTTTTAATTTATAGTCTAGCTCTAACGTAAAGGGAACTAATTTCTTAAACAAACATCATACTTAGACACTGCTTCATTCTAATGGAAATGAATGAAAGATAGCTTCAGCACACTATTACTTAAACAGTGGAATGCTTGTATACCCGCCTTTACAATTTGACGAAGGATTATTTTTCCCAATTAAGTTCAAAATTAATTTCACTCCATTTGGAAGCGAAGTTAGAGGTTGTAATTTTCAAAACAAATATTTTTTTACAACATTTTGAATGAAAGTTTGCTTAAAAAGTAACATGTGCGAGTGTCTTTGACATTTCTGTTTGTGCAAAAGTTAATGAATCTTTCAAATTTGAAAGATATTTCAATGTCATGAAATTTTACTATTCAGTTGTATGAATCGATGTAAATGGTTACATGAAAAGAATGTTATTGAAATACTGATTTAAATTAATTTCTGGAAATTATTTGATGTAACGAGTTTTCAAAAGGAAGATCTTTCTCAAGTTTTTGATATTTAAAAAGGAATGATTATTAAAATATTCATCAATGTAGAATTCAAGAATTGGTATTTACTTGTAACTGTATATTTGGGTAGATTTATTAATCGGTCTTGTACCTTAAGGAAACATGATACAGTTTACAAAGAAATATTTAATTCAATGCTTTTAACAGATTATTTGGTTGTACCTTATGAATATGTATTTTGTGAAGTACATATACATAAGGGAATTTTCCTTTTTTTTTTTTTTTTTTTTTGCTCAAAATAACCTAAAAAGCAAACCAATTAATTTTTTTAAAAAAAAAAAATTGAAATGATTTTTAAAAAAAACTACTTGTTTTATAATAATAGACGTTCACACATAGAATTTGTCTCACCAGTACGTCGAAATATGCATAACAAAAGTTGGTTTGGTTTTTGTGATAACAGATTCGTATTCATAAAATAATTTTTTTTTATGAATGCTTATTGAAAATCCTTCGAAAAATGTATGAATTCTAAATTCAACTATATTTTAAAAAATAGTATTGCTTTGATTCAGAAATGCACATGAATTGCATTAATTGTAATAAATCAAAGCATTTGGCACAATAGAAAAAAGTCTCCCAATTTGAAATGAAGAACTAGTTTTTTCAGAGATAAATAAATTTAATGTTTTTATTTGATATTGGAATGTGAATAAAAGCAAACATAAATGTTATCATATCTCTGGGCTTTTTTTAATTTGGAACTTTCAAATTTCGATAGATTATAGAAAAATATTTAAAAAACAACTTTACTAAAAAATTTTCATTTGAATTTTGACTGATTTTGTCAATTGAATCGGGCTCCCTTAATATTGTGATATATTTTTTTTTTTATCTTAAACAATATTTTCAGAAATTGATAAAATTTTCATTCATCCTATTTTTTATTAATATACATCTATGAACTTTACGCTTATTCAGTTTTTTGTTACTTTGAAAATAATCATTTAAATGATTCAATGAATAATGAATTCTGAAACTAGTAATTCAATGCATTATGTTTTATTTTTATAGTATATTTTTTATATATTATATATATATTTCTTATATGTTATATTTATTTTAAAATATAATATATTTTTATACTTTATTTATATTTTTATTTACATTTTTAATGCTTTTTATATTTTTATTTTTTTAAATATTTTTTATCCCCTTATATATTTTTTTTGTATTACTTTCATTTAATCATTTATCTCTATGCCCTCAAGTAAAAAAAAGAATTATATCATATATTTCATTTATGAAGTACATGTCATTTTCAGATAAATCTAAAAGTTAGAACTCTTGTATTAATTCGTTATAACCCTCTAGCATACTATCATTATCGCTCTTGTATGTATGTGTCTGTGTATATGTAATAACTTCGTCAACTCTAACATTAACTATTCTGAGCAATAAAACCAAATGTTTTCCATTACATGAAATAGAACATGAATAGACAGTCTATTTTTCGTGTAAGCATATGTATATTATATAACACAGAATCATTCAAAAAGTAGAGTCATAAAATACCCATTTAGATCTTTCAAAAGCTTTTTTCGGTTAATTTATTTTGTCAGTTCAGTTTTAGAGACAAAAAAAAAGTAGAATCAATTAACAGCAAGTAATACTTTTAGTAGACAAGAGAATCCTTCCTTAAAAGATAGATAGAGGAGGAGAGAGAAGGTTCAATATTTAAGCGATTTGCAGCTGCGTTCTACAAATTAATGTATGTCTATTCTTTGGAACATTTTTTCCCCTTTTATTTTTTCTTTGGTGTTTCCTGTTTTTTTTTTTTTTTTTTTTTGTATTTTTACCTTGTTTCAACCAAAAGAACCTCCCCCACAGCAGATGTTACAAATTACCTTCATTCTGGCTACGGCTTCCCTTCTCCATCGTAGAACTGGGCCTTAATTTAATTTGGAACATATCTCTTTTTTGCAGCTCCCGGTAAGGAGAAAACGGGCTCTCATAAAGTAAAAGAAATGTATTACTTTTGATGAACTTTATTTCATGTCAATTTCTGCTGTAAAATTTAATAATATGTTGCCTGTGTGTATTACTAAAATACAAGAATGATAATTTAATAAACAGTTTTTGTATTACTCTTCTTTGGAATTTCTTAAGACTAGTGTTAGATAACTTTTTCACTCATTAACGAAATCTAACCATTAAATTTTTAAAATATTTTAACCCGGTAAATGAATTGATTATGATATTTTTTATTTATTTATTTATATCATAAACTTTAAAGTTAAGATCATGTACATAAAAACTAGATGAGTAATCAGAAATTAATTTTAAAACTTTGAAAGTATTACAAGTTTAAGCCAGACCTTAAAAATAAATAAATAGTGAAATATGCCATGTGTGTTGATTTTTCTTTAACAGTGCTGTTCTTGGGGGAATGTTGCTTTTTACAGGCAAAGAGCTCGCTTTCCAGTGTTGATTTGAAATATAAAAAAGAACAATATAGCTTGGCCTTCTCCTTTCTCTGCCTTTGTACAGAGCAAATAACCTTCTACATCGCTGTGTGCCTATATTAATACCATTTTTTTCCATATTATTTAGGTTGCAAATTTTGTGTGTTTCTTAACATTTACTGTACGTGTATGTATGTATATGTTTGTGTGTGTGTATTTGTATTTTGAAAATCTTATTATGATCATGTTTTCAAATCTTCCCCATTGTATAATTTTAATTATTGAACGTCTCCGTCTGCATGTGAGCAAGCATTTTATTCTGTATTTATTGTATTTGTATCAATTCTTGTTTCCCCCTTTAATTCGCATTTGTGCCTGTATCCTTCTACTTGAAACTCTCTACAACTATTGATTGAGTATTGACTCAAGTTTGTAAGCATTTTGTTATACTTGTCGGCCCACTAGGAATCTATCTGGAGTCACAAAATAAAAAAAAAAATGTAAAAAAAAATAGAGGAAATAAATTCAAAAAACACGATTATAGCAACCACAGAAGTTGTAATCGGAGTTACCAGAATGGCGAATTTATCACTCGTGGCAAATTTTACAAAAAATATGATATTACCAAGGAATTATCAAGAAGGCTCCAGGTCAGCCATTTTTAGGAATTTCCATGAGTCTTTTCTAAAGCCCTTTGAGACAAAGGTTAAGTCAGTTTAGAAAAATAGTTTAGAAGAGAACTTAATTGAGATCGGGAACTGCTTGTACGTTGATTCAAATAAGAGAGACTGACTATTTTTGGATGAGTTAATGCTATTTGAACTTTCTTTTGTTTCTGGGACGTTGTTTCTAACAAATACGTTTTACACTTTTATAAACAATCTGTTATAACATTTATTTGTGCATATACATAATTTTCCTTCGAGTTGTTTTCTGTTTGTCCTTATCCAGAAATAAATTTGTTATTATTCAAATAATTTGTGTCTTCGGCTGCTTTCCCTCCCCGCAAATTTGCAGTAATAAATATTTTTATCATGGTTTATGTTCAATATTCTTTGAGTACATGAATAAACATAACTGCAATTGAATTGCCATTGTCGGAATTTACGCAGCACACTTCAAGAAAAAAAAAGTAATTTTTTCATCGGATAATTCAAGTACTTTGTTCCGGTGAATTAGATTTGCACAAACTTAAGATATCAATCCAAGGCGTTTTATAAATAGAAGAAACATGACATGGATTGAGTGAAATGCAAACATAGACAAGTAAAAATATTTTTATAAAGCGAAAAACAAATAATGAATGGTCTGCGTTAGATAAACGACATGTAGATACTAATTTAATCGTCATCGAAAAATTTTCAGTAGGTGAAACTCCTTACATTGAGAACTGAACTTCCTTTTCTTTGCTTGCATTTTTGATAGAAAATGAATAACTGATTCCTTCTCATCAAAGATTTCTTTTGGAGTCTCCTGTATTCCTTGCCAAATTGCTCAGACATCTTCTCCTTTTATCAATCACTGGTAAACTCTGAGAAATAATTTGCAATGAAAAATAATTATACAAACTGAAGATTTTAACGAGATCTACCTTTTATTTCTTTTTTTCTCATTTTGATGCAAGCGAAACTTTTTTATGATTAAAGTCTTGTTATCTTTTTATTTTTATGATTAAAAACTTGTTAAATTTATTTAGTTTTCTAAAATATTAATAGACTCAAATGAGAATATATATATATATATATATATAATAAAAAAAAAATTAGAAAATTAGAAAAAAATTAGAATGCTCCATGAATTTATGATGAACAACACGGGTTTCAATACATTAAAAAGAACTTGGAAATGCGCCCATTTATAAAATTAATGAAAATGAATTCTGTGAAAAGAATAATTCATGAAAAAGATTAAATAATGTTTAGTTTGAAATGAAATGATTCAGCAGCATTAGATAAGAGCTGTTTACGGTAATGATTAAGAAACCCATAGCTTTATTACTTCATCAAACTTTCAGATATAGATAGTTAATAACTAAAGCCATTATTATAATCTACTAGGAGGTTTTGAAAAAAAACTGAAGTAAGAAATACTTTAGACCCCACACACACAGTGCTCCTCAAACTTTCAATGCTTGCGACCCAATATCCAATCATAATTTGCATCACACCTCCCTCCATACAATAACGATGTTTTAAATTCAATAATACTATACTTTGACACTAAGCTCACAATACGACTTTAACCTCTTAAGTCCCACCGACGTATATAAACGTCTCGCTCAGTCAGTGTGTTAATTGCCCCCAGACGTATATATACGTCTTTCCAAAGTATTATCTTTTCCGTAAAGTGCTATCTATAATATTGTTCCGAAGGCCTTGGAAAGCAATAAAATGACCTTGACAGTGCTTGCGAAGGATTTACTTGTTTCAGAGGATTTGATTATTCATTTTCCTTTTCTACACCCCCTCAACACACCACATACTCTTAACTACGTGCTAAACGGTGGCATTGTCGAACGAATCACGCAATTTTTAATTGACATTTAAGGAATTTATTATATAAACCGAACAAACTATCCAGATAAATGATAGTTTTTGCATATAATTTTATCAATGACAAATCCATGGGGTGAATGGTAATTATTAAGCTTGTCCTTAACTTAGTATTGTTAAATTAATAATAAAAGAGATTGTGCAGTACTGATACATTTATAAGTAAGTGTATTAGAGTGTAAATGAGTATTTTACTTTTTATTATGTCAGAATGTGTGTGTGTGTATTTTTTTACTTTCAGCAAGTTAATAATTTGCTTAAATAATCTTTTGTTTTCAACTATTCAATACGCTCGCACCCCCCTCGTAGAGTTATTATGCCCCCCTAGGGAGCCACACCCCACAGTTTGAGAAAAACTGCTTTAGACGTAAGGAGGATATATGATTATCATTAATAAAACTCGAATTCTTATGTGCCGTTTTTGTAGTTAACCCATATTTATATCGTTTTGTAACTTCTGTAATTTGCTAAACGCATTATTTTCGCCAAATTCTCTAAAATTTTATACGCTGTAAAATTGCAATGGACCTTTTGAATTTATTGTACTAAAATCTCTTTCTTTTAGTCATTTTCTTTGGTAACGTTGTTTTGTAAGTTTTAAACATAATTTTGGGTAGCACCAACCTTTTAGAGTTAATTCTACGAATGAAAGAAGTAAAAATTTAAAATGAAGTGTACAAGCAAAATTTTCACGCATATTGCAAGCAATACTATAACTATCTCACTCTATATGAAACTCTATACTCTGATGAATGATTAATACATAGAAAAATAATTAAAAACGTACGAGAAGAAACCGAAGTACCGAAGAAACAATGTCTGTAATAAATGTCTATGATCTCCTTACAATATATTTTTAGAATTAAATCTATCATTTTTTAAAATGTTGTTAGTAAATATGTTAATACGTTTTATTATATCTATCATTTTTTAAAATGTAAGCAACGAACTCAATAAATATAATGATCATTAATTTTCCAAACCTGAATAAGAAATATAAATACAAATACATGGGTGGTTAGTTAGTAACGTAATATTTGAAAAACTTTCATTGAAATAAATAAATAAGAAATGAATTTAAAAAAAATTTCTTTTCCCAATTCTTAATGGGAAAAAATAACTTAAATAATGTATTTTTTAGGAATATTTTCCATAACTCACGTTTCTTGTTTATAATTTCTCATGCTTAAAAGCTATATAATTCCTTCAGTTTTGTTATTCACATAAATAATACTAATTTTAAATCAAGTTTATGATAACGAATAGTAAAAAAATATATTCGAATGTTCTCTAAGGCATTAAAATAACAAAAAAAAGTAACTGAAGAAGTACCTCTTTTCTAAAAGTTCTTCGGATCAACATACAAAATCACATATTCTCATTCTAATACTTTTGTAATGCATATGGTTTTAGGCTCTTTAGCGGAGAAAAATACTTACACATTACGACAAATACTACTTATTTTATTCTCAAGTCAACTTGTATGTTTTATCACCAAAATGATAAATTAATAGTATGTTTCATTTTAAAAAAAACTTCTAAGGAAATGCGTTAATGCAAAGCTTTTAAGAGAAAGAGAAAGGGCAGGATTTTAAATCGCTTTTAAATGAAGACGCTAGAAATAATGTCTTTTTAAACTGTAAAATATACTAAAAGCATCAAATTTAACATTAAAAATATTAAATGTTTGTCATTTTCTTCTTTAGTTTTCCAAATGAATGACAAAAATTTTCGGTTTATTGGTAAAACAACAATTACTATAGCTTTATGTTTTCTAATAAAAGTTTCTTTTCCGGCCTTATGTTTAGAAAGTGATCTAAAAAAGTAAATATGGTGCTATGATTGGATTCTATTACTATATTATATTATATTTGGTTTTGATAGTTTAGTGACCAATAGGTAGTCTCAGAAATAATATGTACCAAGTTTTTTTTTAAATTAATAGAAAAAAATCATGATGTAGTGGATGATGCTAGAAGAGAAGCTGTCTCGTAATTTTTACCCTTTGCTTGATTGAACAGAAAACAACATATTTATTTGCCTAATTTCTCCGAAACATTTTCTAATTCATTACCTTGGAAGATGAATGTGATATTGAAGAAAGTTCTTGTTGTTTATCCAGTCACAAAAGATAACAAATTCACATATAAGTTTAGATATTAGGTGGTAATCCGCCTCAATATAAATTGATTTTGACCAAAAATTTAAGGAGTTTCTTAAAATTTCGTCACTGCACCCGATTTTTCAGAGACATACAAAAAGGTGATGGCTTAGCCTACATTCTCATTCTCTTCCCCCCATAATGAATTTAGATATAAGTAACTCTGTAATATGTAACTTAATTTGTACATAAACTATAAATTAAATTATTTAAGGTATCCGTCTAATTCCAGAACCGTGATTTTAAAGCAGTGCTTAAATGAATAATTTTCATGATATTTAGTGTCACTTAGATTAAAAAATGTATATAAAATTGTTTTAAGAATAGTATTACAATAAAAAATTATTTAAGTATGATATTTTAACAAAAATTAACTAAGAATAACCTTTTTTTCAAAATGTTCTCCTTTTGTCAAAAATGCTTCTATTATAATAATATTTTGCCTGTATATAGCTCAGACCTCTGGACAGAGGCTCAACTATGATTTTTGAAAAATTCACATTATTTTCAGAGTTACAACCCATTGAAATAACTATCAGCATTTTTTTCTTAAGATTTCTCCCCTCTGTTGTCGTAAGACATGGATAAACCCACTTCTAAGCTATATATTTCAAAAATTCCAGTTGAGCCTCTGTACAAAGGTCTGAGCTATATACAGGCAAAATATTATTATAATAGAAGCATTTTTCACAAAAGGAGAATATTTTAAATATGCGTCATTCTATGTTCAATTTTTGTCAAAATATTTTGTACTTAAATAATTTTTTATTATAATACTATTCTTAAAACAGTTTTATATACATTTTCTAATCTAAGTGGCACTAAATATCATGAAAATTATCCATTTATACGCTTTTGCAAAATCACGGTTCCGAACGTAGTCGGATACCTTAAAATATTTATTTTTATTTATTTCACGAATGCCACACACACCACAATAGCATCTATGCCCTTAGTGCTTATGCTTTCCAATATATTTTTGTCAGTAAAATTGAGACTAATTAGCTCAGGGCATACGACCAAATGTTCAGCGATCATAACCTGACCAGAGTCACATAGAGTACAGTCCAATGAGCCGGCGATACTAATTCTGTAGAGATGAGATCTCAGACAGTCAGTAACAGGCCTCTTCGTGATACACCTGGGTAAAGAAAATTCTGCTTTAGCTTTGCCACTTCTTCAGTGATTTTTGAGTATGTGTTTTATTTAAAACATTGGTATGAAGGTTTTATTTATAGAAAAAAGGGCTGTAATTAAACAGTAAAGTTTGAGTTGCTGGTTATAACTGAAATCTTTTTATTTCCACGAACTCTATATCAATGCATTTGTCGTGCAGCGTGGATGTAGGGCATCATATTAGGTATTGAATTCGTCATCTAATGTTAACTCAGAATTATAAAGTATATACACAAAATAAGGATGATTTAAGTTATCCGACTACGCTCGGAACCGTGATTTTGTAAAAGAGTATAAATGGATAATATTTATGATATTTAGTCTCACTTAGATTAGAAAATGTATATAAAATTGTTTTAAGAATAGTATTACAATAAAAAATTATTTAAGTACAATATTTTGACAAAAAATGAACAAAGAATGACCCATTTTCAAAATATTCTTCTTTTGAGAAAAAGGCTTCCATTATAATTATATTTTGCCTGTATATAGCTCAGATCTCTGTACAGAGGCTCAACTAGAAATTTTTTTGAAATATATAACTTAGAAGTGGGTTTGTCCATGTTTTACGACAACATAGAAGAGAAATTTTAAGAAAAAAAAGGCCGATAATTATTTCAAATGGTTGCAACTCTGAAAAAAATATGAATTTTTCAAAAATTGTAGTTGAGCCTCTGTACAGAGGTCTGAGCTATAACCAGGCAAAATATTATTGTAATAGAAGCATTTTTCATAAACGAATATTTGGAAAAAAAGTTATTATAACTTAATTTTTAGCCGAAATATTGTATTTAAATAATTTTTTTTTTCAAAATGCTCTTAAAATAATTTTATACATGTATTCTAATCTAGGTGACACTAATTATCATGAGCACTATCCATTTATCCGCGTTTTTAAAATCACGGTTCCGAACGTAGTCGGATACCTTAAACGTGAAATAATAATTAGCGAAATTAAAATAAATAAACATGTATCCCTTAATGACTTCTTGTAAGTATTTCAATAAATATATCTATATATTTAATTTCCACTATTTGGCTATATTTTTTTATTCACTATTATTGCCAATGCTTTGGGAATGAAGTTAATAGAAATATAGGGGTCCGGAAAGTATACACTTTGAAAAATTATTTAAAAATAATCAAAGAATTTTATACTTACTGTTTTTTATCTTCCATTAAGAAACAAAAATTAAAGTTTATGTTTAATGAAATGCATACTAGATGGAGTGACGTCTTGCTTAACTGCAATCTCTTTTCAAAGTGGCTTCACCCTCAAGGACAAGCACTACCACAGTCAAAAGAATTCAAATCTACAACATACGCTCAGCGTTAATGGGCCATCACCATAACAGTCTGAAAGTGAGAATAATTTCCTCGGACGATAGACGGGAAGAAGAAAGTCAATGCCGTCGTCACCTGGGTCTCTAGACATAACAATTTCGGACTTCTTCTTATTGGCATACAAGAAAAACATTGATAACCAATCATCAATTAGTACCACGAATGAAATGAAAAGTCGAATTAGATTGCTAGTCATGTAATGTTCCATAAAACATAGAACTATCATATAGGGATGATGTGTTGCGCTCAACTAACGGTATGCACAGTAAAATAGTGTAATAAAGCAACGATAAAAAAAAACTTCTTCATGGAACAAAACACTTACATAAATATCTTTATTTTTTATTTTTGTAATTAGTATTTGAAGATTTAGTCATACTTTTTGGACACCCAGTAAATAGCTGAAACTTATTAATGCCTTCATTTACTTCGCTCATTATTTTCAAATAAAGAGTATCTAAATATACAGAACAAAATTCATTATTTGTATTCTCTGACAGTAAAAGTGGTTTTTTTACAAATACATCGAATTAGATTCTATTGCTACATATGCAAACAATTAGTCCGCTATTTACATAATCATCAATCAAACATGATACATTCTTCACACGATTATTAAAAGACATACAAAATGCATTTTTCCTGTAATATCACGATATTTTCTCAGAGAAATTTCAAGTTCTCTATTGGAGGTTACAAATGTTCCTTGAAAGTAATAATATTATTGAATTCTTTTTTTATTGTTGCCATTACACAAACGCACAATAAAGCTATTTTTTTAATACATCATTCACGTAAAAAAAAATCTTCTTACTTTCAAAATCAAACTCTCCAGTATATTACTATCAAGACGAGACGAGTAAAATAAATTTTTTTCGGCTCATGAGAATGAAATCGTGAAATCATTCCATTCAACAGTGTAGAAAAATAATAAAAATATACGACATATATTTCTGAAAAAAAACTTCCATTTGAAAGGCTTTCGGTTTCTCTGTTCTTTCAGCTCGCACACGAAATAAAGGTCTTATGACTCCTTGTTCACTAGAAAGACAGGAACGAATGAATGGTTCTGTATTTCTTGTCAACCACTGCGTCTCTTATTTCGTGCCATTGCATAAGAAGGTCGAATGATATATTTGACGAAAAAAATAGAAGTATGTCTGAAGTATTGTTGAATTTATTCTTTTGATATACCACTGTTAAGCTTATGAATTGAAATACTATGTTACACTTTCAAGTCATTGAACATGGCATTAAATTGCCATTTTTTTTTGCAATTACAATTTTTTCTATTATAGTTTCTTACTGTATTTTCATGAGTGAATTTTTATGATTGGAATGGACAAAAGGCTATAAGTCTTCGACCACTCAACCACTGATGTATATGCTGTCAACTAACTTTGTAAGGGAACGTCTAGAGAAAGATTAAATAGTCAATAAATAGATATGTCGAAAGAGAATCAGACAGAGATCTTGAATCATACACATAAAATAGTTTGTCTAAGCTTTTTAATATAAAATTTTATTTTTTAAAGAAATATGTTTGCAATACGCAAAGACAGACAAATAATAAAAACTTAATATATTAGTTAACTCATATATAAAACATTCTATTTTAAAAATTCAGCTGAAAAATATTTTTGGAAATAAAAAAAAATTAAATAATTAAGGCACAGTTAATGAAAAATATATATTTGTAGAATTCAAATATTGAAAAATATATTTTTATTGGAGAAAAGGAAACTAATTTTAAACTAAAATTAACTCACGGTGGTGCAACAGCCCATGAGGGTCAGGGGCTACATTGCATACCTAAGTTTCCATGGCCTTGGGCATTGAGAAGCATTTATTAACCAATATTCCGTTCAAGTAGTCATTCTGACGCGAAATCTCCAGTTTTTAGTTCCCAAGCAAGCTTAATACTCATTTATCGACCCATTGAAGATATGAAAACTGGTTAATTTTATAGGCAACTGACGTACTTTAAAATGGTTATAATAGCAAAATAATTAGCAACTACTATTGTGGTTTATTCAGTTATCCAGTTAAATAGAAAAAAAAATACAGTTAAAATTAAAACCTAGTTACTATAAGTTATATCAAGGAAAATAAAAATAATACATTGTTTACCGAGTATTTTTTCATAATGCAGAGGCAGTAGATAATGATAATGTGGCAGGGACAGAGTAAAATTTTTAGCCACATCCCTTTATCATTATTATTATTTATTGTAACTTAAAAAAGAAATGTCAGTAATTTATAACTACTTTATTAGATTATCTACCTCTATCAATATCTACTATCAGAAGGATAGTTAAACACATTAAATGTATTTTTTCTACTTGCATCGATTTTCAGTTACGTCATTTCAGTTCAGTTAAGTTTTTGTTATAATTTTGAATTAATGATTTGTAAATTTAGAAAGAAAATAACAATCGGTAAATACACTACCAGTGAACACGTGCATTTATTTTTCTATATTGAAATGTTAATTTTTTTAATTCAAAGTAATTATGTTTTTGTAATTATTAAATATTCTCAATTGATTTTAATTTTAAAAGTTATGTGTGTATTACAGTAGAATTTAAACAAAATAATAATAATAAAAATAATATGAAGTGTTTTTTTTTATAGTTCACGACATAATATGAAAAAATCATTTGCTATTACGTGTGAAAAATTCAGAGAGTAAAAATAGCATGGATAGCATCGACATTTGTTGAAAAACTTAAGTAAAAAGCTTTTAAAAAAATCACAATTTAAGAAGATGCATCATAACTCAAAGGACAATAGTGAACTTTTACATTAATACCAGTGTTTTTGTGCATTATTTTCAATGCATCACGTATTTCTTTCTAAGGTAACTAAAAGGTATAAATAAACTTTAACTATACTATTGGTCCATATCTATACATGCATACTTATGTAAAACAATTAATTCCAATTTTATAGTTTTTTTTATTAAAAAGATTAAACATTGAAATAACTCGAATTTCCCATAAGTTGTTAGGATCCAATTAAAATGTGAGATCTTATGTCTCTTTAAAATTAAAAATATGCCTTTCTCTCGAATTCAGAAGTTTCAAAAAATTTTTTATTTGATATGATTTCCTCATTAGAAATAAGTCTAAACCTTTTTATTTTTACCTCAGCATTAAAACTCCAAAACATCGCATAGCAATGCAAAATTCTGAATATTAATTTTAAGGATATTTCTCCGGTATAGAATAGAATTTTATTTTTAATCTCTCACTAATTTAAAACCTTGCTAAGGAAATCTTAAGATACACTTATAATACACTTAATTTGTCAATTCCATTACATATATAAATATCAAACGTCCACAGTATCCTTATTTAATCTTAAATATTTTGGATATAAATATTAGAAATTAAAAAATTATAATACAGCAATTTTAAAAATTTAAAATTTTTGAGCTTTGTTTGGATAAAAATGTAATTGATAAAATAGTATATTCAACATTATAGAAAGTGTTAGTAATAAATAATTTTAATTTAGAAGTGTGCTAGCGTGTGTGAATCAAAATGATAAATATGCATATTCTTTCCAACTTAAAATTCTTACTGCACTTATATTCCAACCATTAAGAATTTCATCAATTTCATCACGTGTATTGCCACTTAAACGTTTTGAAAATCGATGTCTAAATTATGCAGAAAGCTTTAATAAAATTGGATTTTTTACGAAAATTAATTTGACGATATATTCTCAATAAAAGCTGAAATAAGTCAATCACTTTATAGGCGAAACTTCAGTTTGGGAATGTGAAAATAGAAAAAAGAGGGCTATTAAATTCTTTTGGAAAATGAATTTAAAATAATGCTTCAGCTCACTAATTTAAATATAATAGTATTACATAACTTTAGAAGGATAATTTCAAATTAAATTACTTTCCTGCAAAGTCAAAACAGTCAAAAAATTTATATTTCTGACAAAAATCATTTCTGTATTTATGCATCATTTCAATAAATGTGATAATTTTTAAGAAATTGTAAAACATGTTGTATATAGCTCTATTTACTAGAGATGAGGATTTGAAGTTATTATTTATTGCACATATCATGCTGAATCTTCTCAAGCCCACAAATATAAATTATATTTACTTTTTTATTAAAGGAGAGTAAAATGTAGTGGATAGAATTTCAAAAAATACTTATCTCGTGAAAATAGCCCTTAAAATCCTGAAGAGTAGAGGGTCTACTCTTGTAATGGTGAAATAGTAATAATATGCCAGGAATGATAAAGGTTAATGACCAAGAGCATTCATGAAAATGCTCGTAGTTCCTCTCAAGAGATAAATCATTAAGAGATAAAGAGAACATTTTTCTTGCAAGCTTTCATTTCTCTACAAATCTGGGGTGTTCTGAAAATCTTTTTTTGTTTGTTTTTCGTCGCCGCTTATAACATAATTGAAGTAAGAAATTAATGAAGTCTGCTCCTAAGATTGATGCGTACGCAATTGTATAAGATGGATTTTCTTGCCTACAATATCTTATTAACCTTTAAGAGACGGCTGGTTTTTAGGAGGAATTACTTTTCAGGATGGGATTTTTTTACTGTTTCCTCCCCCCCCCCTTACAGTCAATGGTTGACCTTTGCCGTTAGACAACTAGATCATAAGTTCCTCTCTTACTGAGCAGTGTATATTTTTAATATGAGAAACTGGCAGAGAATGAAATTGTATACCCTTTCGTTGGTATAAATAAGATAATTTAGTCAAAAATATTTTTATTTTAATTATCCACGGTGACCATGCTTTCCCAGCTATTACTTACAGCAGTGCTTCTCAAACTTCCAGTATTGGCGACCCAATTTTCAACCATAATTTCCATTACGCTCTGCCCCCTCCCCGTACAACAACAGTGTATTGATAATAATAATATAGTTTGAAGCTAAAGCTACAATGCTACTTTAATCATGCACCGTACAAATTACCAGGATAAGCATTAAATTTTGTATATGTTACTTTTAAAGAATAAATATTTTAAATAAATTATTTTTTAAATAATAATTTTAAAATTTATGTTTTATTTTCCGCATTTTGATATGCTTGTGACCCACACATTGGGTTATCACACACCCGGGGGGGGGGCACATTTGGAGAATCCCTGATGTACGATTTTTAAGCCAATATCCGGGGATATGGTTATCTCAACCCGCCAGGAATACCAATAAACATATCAGACCACTAGAAAAAATTGTATCCCTGTCCTCCGAAAAAAAAAAAAAACTCCATAAACAAATGAACACATCAAGATATAACATGTATATATGCATATTCATATACAAAATAACTTTGCACATACGCCAGAAAAGCAAGTATATTCAAATTACAAATTTACAAAGAAAAACATGTATTGGCAGCAAAAGAAATTAATTATAAATAGTACACAATTTTAATTTAAATATGTAACAAAAGCACCAAGAAATGGTAACATATACGAGGAGAAAATAATAAGTATTTCTATAGAATTAATGAATTAAATGTGATTTATCTGGAATTTTATGATTTTTTATAAAATTCAAGTGACTGGTTTGTTGGGAATTGGTAGAGCTATTTATGAGCCTTTTTACCAAGCTCTTTTGCGGAATATTTAACTAACTAATAATTCTTTGTGAATGTACAGTGATAAATATAGTGCGGTACAATGATTAAAATTTATGATTTTTGACATATTACATGATGTTCAGAAGGTAAATAAGGAAGGGGAAGAAACGCCATGGGTGAAGCAAGTCCATCCTTGAACATGGGATAGGTCATTCGGGTTACAGAGTCACTACAGGCTCATGAAATCTTTAATTATGTGAAAACTGTTTGCTTCTTACCAATGCCTTGTCAGTATCGTCCTATGTGACAGATTTTGGAAACTAAAATGTATTTGCCACACTTTTTTTTTGTGAGTGGCAAACGCTTTTTTTACAATTTTAAGGCACTTGAGGGGTGACTGAGTTCCCTACGCGACCACATTTGTTCGAAAATATTTTCTGTGAACATGTTACTTTTTTTCCCTGTGAACGACTTAGTGTTTTAGATTGATGTGTTGTGTGACTCATTATGGTTTATAAATATAAATGAACAAAATGTTAAAAAAAATAGCAAAAGCAAAAGAATCTATTCGATGAAATCGAAACTTAAAAAAATAAATTGATCACAGAAAAATAAATTGATCATAGAAAAATAAATTGATCACGCTATGGAAGAAAGAGAAAGTACATTTTTGAGAAAAGATGAACATGAAACGTTTTATTCGAAAGGAAAAAATTTAATGCTACCTAAAAAACTCCATAAAAAAAGTAATGAAACCACAACTGTACAAGATACACTACACACTGTCAAAAACACACAAGCAAAAAAAAATTCAATTTGTTTTTGTAGATCATCTACGAACAATAAAACTACAACAACTGGAACAAAATACGACAGTTTTGCCTTCAAATATCATTCATGTAATGTTAGAGTAAAGTGTCTGGGTTTTGTGTCTTTTATTAAAGCAACGCACATTTGAAACATTTGAGCTGTTTGGTTTGACTTTTTCTCAAATTATCAAATAAAAACTGAAAAATCCTTAAAAATTGGAAAGTATATCTTTATTAATTATTCACTGACATTACGATTTTTATCATGTACAATAAAAATAGTTACAAAAAAATGTGACCAGGATGACCCCGTCACCCTGCACGTTCTTTAATGCTGTATCAATTGTGCGAATTTTCCCACTTTAAGAGACTGTTTGATTGTATCAGAGCTACGACTAATCTTACTGTAATGTTTGTTTTACTGTCAAAAGACAAAAAGAATGAAACATTTTCTTTGGTCTACAATTCATTGGCACTCTGACGAATTATTTACTTCAAGTTAAATGCATATTAAATCTCCATAAATATTCCCCGATCACCTTTTCGAAAATACCATGCGAATGTTTTAATGAAATACTGTATATAAGGACGAAACCCTGTAAATAAGTTATTTTTGTATAAACTCGGTATACTTGACCATTGATTACAACAAGTAATTCTCGAAAACACTGAGATGCATTTTTTTTTAAAAGAAATATCTTATACATATTTTTTTAATTACTTACATTATATAAGAATGGTAAAGTTCGTGAAATTTGCAAAAACTGTTGTAAATAATAATAAATTGTTATATATACCCTTGAAACTGAAATAATTTTTATTTGATAAATCACATTATTATCAATGTTAAAAATGAATCGTAAATTAAATACAGCAGTATAAACTTAAAAAAAATACGTGCTTTACTTACATAATAGTTATTTAAAAAGATATCTGGAATTTTTTAATAAATTTTAATTCACTTCTGGAAATTGAATTAAATTTAGCTTTCATACTCTTTGAAAGTAACTCTCATTTCCCTTAAAGAATAACATATATTAAAATGTACACACATATATAACTCTAACACCACTAACATTATTACCGAATTATAATTTTGAAAAAAAACTTAAAGATAATAAACTTTTTAATACGTTATATGAATTCAATACATACGAAATGCATATACTTCAAGCAATATATTCTATTTTAAAATATTCAAATGTTACATACAAAGATTTTTATGGTTTGGGGCCCACATTTAAGAGGAAGAACATTTCTCAAATCTAGAAACAGAAACAGTGGCTTAAGGCATTAAACTTCTTTAATACCTCTGATGATCCTAAAAGCCGAATCAGGGTTTCTAATAGTCACTTTTCACTTCCAACAATAACTTCCAATTGCTTTTAATCCAACCATTTTCCGTGTAATGCCCCACTGTAAACGATCAGCAGCCATTTGGAGAGTCCTTAGACCTAGCTGTCTCGCATTTGGGCCCTCAGAGAATAATTTCCCAAAAGTAAAACTTCCCATCAATACAATGAAGATGAGTGCACCGAGAGGGTGGAGCTCAGCCGAGAACCTATCCCAGAGGTACAATCTGCGTTCAAGTACCTATCTATGTACACTGTGTAAAAGGGCTTCCATTTCAATGAATTTTTAGCCATGCATGTCAAACAGGTGCCACTGTAATCGCTTTTCTACGTGGCTTTCCATACTTCACTTGATTACTTGGAGTGGAATGTTACTGCATACTGAATTTCTGGTAGTTACATGTTGGTTAGAAGCATTTCACACGAAATAGGTTGGGTGTTGAATGAAAATGTGCATCAAATATGAAGTGTTGTGGTAACATCTACTTTTCAAAATGTCTGTTTTAAAAAGAAATGAAACAGATATGTGAGAAATAATGAAAATAAAGTTAAATTAATATGGATTTGGTTCAGATATATGATTCTGTTAAGAAAATTACAATAAATTAAGTTGATTTTTTTAAAGATAGAATTTAATCCTTTGGGATTTTAATAAATTTTTCATGCTTACAACATCCATTATATATAAATAGTTTATTGGTATTTATTCATAGTTAAGATTATTTCCCTAAGTGAATAATAGATAATAATTACCTGTGCTTCAATATACGGTTATACAAATTAAGAAGTGCATTAAACAATTTAATTCGATCACCATAAATTAAATGTAAATGAACGAAATTGAAGGATTAGCAAAAATTTCGTTATACATTGAAGAATATTTTTTTTTTATATTCACTGTAAAAAAATTCAAATCCAAATATATGACTAAACAGTTGAATTTCTATTTATATCTACTATTATTTGTTATGAGAATGAAAATAAAGTTTATATATAATTTATCCTAGAAATTACTTTTCCTCTTATTCGTAACAAATGTTATAAATAAAACATTTAGCTAGGCTTAAAAATTCATATGGTACTTAAAATTAGGTTTATAAGTAGACTAATTTTATATTTCTTACAAAACATTTCATCAATTAATTCGATGTATGTATATACTAGAATAAACTTTAAAACTGATTAAAATATTAAATCAAGGTTTAGTCATTCATTAAATAGGAGAAGTTTCACAAGAAAGAAATGCATTGCAATATCGTAATAATTTATTCATCATTGAGTTTCGATTACGATTATTGTCTGTGCGATATTTTTCTATCTAGTAGATACGTGTTTGAATGTACTTAAGTAACATTTAGTAGAAATGATTCAGGGACTTTTTATTTAGAAAAAAAAAAGATAGAATGCTTAATTAGGGAGAAGAGACGAGTCCCACTTGGGGTATATGTACATATTTTATTTTCGATTTTATGACTTGCTTTGTAGAACAAAATACAGTATAATGAATTAATAAGAGAAGTATATAAAACACTTTTTTCCCTGACAACTCTGAATTCATTTTTAATTCTTTTTTAATATATTTCTTTTCTACAGAAGATTTATCTGTGATCAGTCCCTTTTTATTTTAAATAAAACGCAAGATTTTAAAAGATTATCTCTTTTTTTCAAAAAGTTAGTATTAATAATCACTACGGAGACAATTAATTTTACACTTTAAAAATTCTTTCTTAAGAATTCCAATGTAATTTAATTATATTGAAAATGAATAAACTTTTATTATCACAAGTTAAGATGAAAATTAATAAGTTTATTTAAATCAGGTAGTCATATTTTGTTTTGCTCACTTGTTACCAACAACATCGTGGATTAAACGTATTAAATATTTACACAAATAACTAATTTCTGCATTCAACCCATTCTCTTGAAATCCTTTTTCGTTCTTTCTGCTACACCACTAAAGAAAATATTTGTTTTCTCTGTTAAAGTTGGGAGGCTCATAAGCATTAATTTAATTTCAGTTTCCTGAAAAATGTAATTAATTTTTTTTAACGCTTAAGGATTTTTAAACATGGTTTGAAGCAAAATATTGAAATGAAAAAAAAAAAAAAATGTTGAAAAATTAATGTAAGGAAATGTGTTAAGAAAATTTAAATAGAATTTTCGATAACATCTGGAAAATATTTAAAAGAGAAATTATATTAACAATATATTTTTTTTAAATGCAAGTAAAATTTATATTTAAAAGATCTGGCAGGATAAGGAAATAAAAACAATACTAGAAAAGAAGACTTAGCTAGCTACAATGGAATGCAATTCAGAAAATTAAAGTTTTTATCTTATTGGATAACGTTTTTAAAAGCAGCTCAAAAGTAGTAACCCGTAAGAAGAAAAAAAAACCCTACAAAATGTAATCTTTAAATTTTAAAGAAAAATGCGGTATCTTTTAAAAGAATACATAGACAATACGAAGAAAAGAGTTGATCATTAATTATTAAGCCATTTTTGAAACTTTCTTTTTATCTAAGTAAAAATATTTTTAATCTAGTTTTCTACAGTTAAATCAAAAACAGCCGGAAAATTGTAATCAATTCTTATTATATATATATTTATAACATATAAAATTACTACAATTCTCACTTAATGATGCTAAACAATGGGAAAGAAAATATTAAGACAGCACAAAATAAAGCAGCAGAATGTCCTTGATAATGGAATGTTAAACACTTAAGGCAGTGTTTCGCAAACTTTCAATATTTGCGACCCAATTTTTAAACATAATTTTCATCGCGCTACCCACCATACAATTTCAACACATTGGATTTAATAATAATGTACTTTGGCACACACAAAGCTACAATACGACTTTAATTAGAAACTGTACAAATTATTAAGATACGTATTTAATTTTGTATATGACAAGCCCATGGGAGTTACTAATAATTATTAAACTTGTTCTTAACTTAGTATTGAAGAATAACCAATCATATACGTTGTGCAGTATTGATAAATTTATAAGTATATTGTATAATTGTAAATGTGTATTTTTATTATCTCAGAGTATATTTTGTTTTGATTCCTATCAGTAAATTAATAATTTTTGTTTGAATAATTTCATTTTTTCGACTTTTCGAAATGGTCGCACCTCCTTGGTAGGATTATCATGCACCCCCCCCCCAGGGGTTGTGCCCCACAGTTTGAGAAGTGCTGACTTAAGGCTTAGGACTAACTTTAGAATTAAAGAATAACATACACGAGGGTAAGTCAACAAGTAAAGGGACTTTTTTCTTTTCTCTTTCCAAGAGTTGGCAACAGCGTTTGTATCCTGTACTGAATGAGAGGGGTACCCGGCAACACTTCTGTATAACGTGTCACTAGTCTTCTATTGTAATCGCTGGGGTGTGACAGACCTTTCAACTAGGCAGCTCCATTGTAGATCTGAACCAAGGAAGTATGGCGGGCAGTGATCCGTTTTTTTGTTTAGGGAAGGTGTGATACCTGTGCTTGGTTCTAGCTTTCTTTTCCATCACTATACACTCAATGACTTGCACTTGACCTCAGTGGTTGACGTCGATAACGATCTTCTGTCGTCACATAAAGAAACTCTTCCCTGTTTTAAGCTGTCTATAAATTCGCAGACCTTGCTTTGCGATAAAAAGCTGTAACCATACTGCACTTGCATGTGATTAATGATCTCCACAGACTTCCGCCTTCTGCAAACAAATGTGAATCACTGTCCCCTTTCCTCCTTGGTGCAGTTCAACAATGGAGTTGACATTTTGAACAAACTGCTACACCCCAACGATTATGCTGGAAGAGGAGTGACACAATGTATACAAGTGCTTCCGACTATCACTTATTCATAGCAGGATACCTAAGGAAGAGAAATGCAAATGTCCTTCCACTTTTTGATTTACCCTCGTATATGTCAAAATTAAATATTTATTTTTTCCTCTCGGTGAGTTTTTGTTTAATTTATGATGACCTTGAATTCTTCAAGACATCGTGGGATATTTAATTCTTTTAGTTTACCCACCTAATGGAAAATACCATTTTGACTACACCTTATTTTCTCAAAAACTGCTAGTTTGACGCATTTCAAAGTGAGATGATTGAATATTGCATCAATCATCGATTCTGAAAAATTAAAGTAATAATATCTGAGATCAAATAATTATTGAACCCTCTCAGTGGTATGAAAAAAAAATTCTAAGGTCTCCGGGATATAGTAAAAGAACGCTTTTGTCAATTATCCTCTGTCATCACATATGCTGCTAGGACATGTTCACCTGGTTGCAAATGCTTAATAAAAATGCATAATAACTAATAGAATCATTTAATTTAATCTTCTACCCCTTAAATCACAACAAAAGCCAATTTAATTGGTTTGTAAACTAGATTAATTGTTTTCTTTAAAGTAAACTTTTCCGTAAAAAAGAAATCATAGTATTCATTCAAACTACAAGCATTCGAATGCAAGGATTTTCAAACAATTTTTTTACATTATATCTCGTCTGAAGATTCTTTTCTCACCCAACGAAAAAGCAAAAATAAATCTAATTCAAAATGTTTCACGCCACCTGAAAGAAAGAAAGAGAAATGATCTCCAAAGACGAATGCATATTGAATGCATATTGTTATATAAAGACACAACCCCCCAACAATACTAGGAACTAAATTTCTTTTCTTTTCAAGCGCAAACAATAAATAAAAAGACTGTCGCTGAGTTTTCGAATGCGGGATGTTACTCTCCCAACCCAATTCTCGTTTCTAGATGAAATGTTTCGAAAAATATTGCTATTTGTAACTTGTTCCGGCCAGCTGACGTTGCGATCTTTCCATGGTCGGAAACTGAAGCATCTGGGAAATCCATCAGTGACTAGAATGCACCACGCACCCCCTTTGAAAATCGATGAGGAATTTTCGGAAACTTATTAAAAACAAATGGAGCCTGCCGAGTTTTGTTTTGTCAAGAAATTTCTGACGGAAGGGATAAAGTTACGCCAGGCTCGTGTCCCTTTTTGAAAATTCCTCTCTCTAGGCACGTAGGGTTCTGTCTAAGGTCATTTTATCATATATACTTTTTTCCCTTTAGTTTTGTTTTCCCCTCCGTCTGCTTGGTTTAGTTTTAGAGAGCATTTACGTGATTTATTTCTCGTGCGACATATAAGCTTACTGTGTCAAACAGTGCAAAACGGAAGTCAACATAAATGTTTAGTGAAAGTGCGTTTATCCTATTACAAGACGGAAGGAAAGATGTACAGCGTTATTAAAGTGCAGTTTCCTATAGTTTCATGAATATATGCTTTTACTTTATACACCGTACATATATATATATATATATATATATATAGGCTTATTCTCTACAAACAAAAGATAACATCCAACAATCACATTCGAAAAACACATAGGTAGTAGGAAAATCACACAATGAAGGACATATGAGTAACCGAGATTAAAAATTATAAGATGGATGCTCTCTGCAGTGTTATAAACATTGCTGACTTAGGGCAGCTAATATATAAAATAATTTATATAAAATTGGGGTTGAACATGTTTTTTGGCCAGCCAACCTTCCCACTTTATGTAAATAATACTGAGCAAAAACCTATTGAAAGTAATGGATAGGAATATCTAAATCCATTACAAGATATAGGTAACTTACCTAAAAATTGCTCTTACAAATGCAAAGATTGTGCTAAACCTGAGCGCAATAAATAAGTTATTGCCAGATTCTGGACCCTAATGCAGATTTAAATCATTTGAACGGCTGAAATATAGCACTTAACAAAAGTATAAAAAGAATGGAAATAAAAATTAATAAGATTTGAAAATTATAGCATAACTTTAATAACACTAGAGTAAATATGAATAAAATAATAATAAGTAATTTTATCTAATATTAGAATGTGGAGATAACTATAACTATGAAATATTTAAGTTTATAGTAATAAACTATTATCAGTCTCAGAATTTTTAATCCTTACTATTTTGAATAGCTTTATTCATATAACTGTTAATAAAATTAATTGGGTATTTCTGATTTAAGCAATATTTAGTAAAATGCTTATAGTTATTTATAATGTCTGATTTTTTTGACACCAGAAATTTATTACGTTGTATATAATTAATAACAATATTTCTGAATATGAAACATGAACATTACTCTCCCAATGAGGAACTTTTATAATATTCAAATTAAATTCTTCTCATTTATCATAAATATTAGAAACTATTACATTATATTTTAATTTGATATGTATTTCAAGAAAAGGTGCTTCATTGTTGTTACTATTTGTCTGTATTAAATTAAGATATTGTGGATAAAAATTAATGTTAGGTATAAAATTAGCTAGTTTGCCAAAAATGATTATGTCATCAATATAACGATAAATATAATATTTAGAATTATTAATGTAACTACTTTCAAAATAATGTAAGTATAAGTTGTCAAGACAAATGCTCGCAGGGCCACCTTGTGGCAAACCTTTAATCTGCAGATAATAGTTACCTTTATGATATATATAGTTCTCTTTAAGTACAAACCTAAGTAGTGAACCAAATCTATCATAATTAACAATATTAAATAAATTATCTTTATGTAAATTTACAAGTATATTAATCAAATCAACAATTTTAATAGAGTTAAATAGATCTTCAAAATCTAAACTATAGACTGAATAAATATTTTTATCTTTCATTTGCTCAATAAGTGATTTACTATTTTTAAGAATGGCTGTGGATTTAAGAGTATTTATTGTATCATGTAATATTTCATGGAGAATTTTATATGTTTTACTGATATATGTATTATAAAACCATTTGTAACTGTCCTAAATTTAACTGGGTCTTTATGAAATTTGGGAGTAAGAAATATATATATATATACTCATAATTCGAATTACCTTTATTTATAACATCTAATTCATAAATCCTAATATCCTATTTCGAAACGCGAGCGTCTCAATTTACCTTTTTCTAAAGCATTAAAAACATCATGTTGGTATATTTATGACTGATTCATTTGACCTTGAATTTTTAAAAGATTTATTGGCAATTCCAAGAAATATATCATTCATTATTTTCATGCGCCTTACTAATAGGGATTTAATATTACCTAAGCAATGATGTTTTTTTTCTATAAATAATTAGTTATTTCTTTTTGCCTAAACACGTGACTGTATTTTTATATTGCGTTCTTACCTTTTCTTCTCTGTATATAAAAACTTGGTATTCAAACAATTCATTCTGTCTTATTTTTTTGTCTTCGCCATGTAACTTTTGGGCCTTTAAGATCGTTGTTTTTTTGTCTTTGTTTTAGTCAAAATGTAAAGCAAGCGTGCGTGTTTTTGTGATGGATTTTTTCTGTGTTGTGTTTAAGATGCTTATGTTTGTGTGCCTCTACATGTTTAATAAAACAGATTTCTTGCCATAAAGGGCTGTCTGGTCAATGCAACATCACCATTATGTTTACCCCACTAGCCAGGATTAAGACATCTGAATGCATATACACTTGTATATATATACCACATACATATACATATATTATATATATATTCATTATATATATTATATATGAATATGTGAATTACCAAATATATAATAACCTCTTTTTTCCCAAGCAGCTACATAAAAAGATTTATTCTAATGTAGCTAAAATGGAGAAATAAGAGAATTTTAAACGACAGTATATAACTTTGAATATTTTAAAAATCAACTGTATGATAATTTTTTTACAACAAAAAAAACTGTCAAAACCAAATTGTACAAAGTACGATAATGACTTTTGTTGCAATGTGTTGTTTTTTGAATTAAAGCCTTGGTGAATAATTTTAATTGGTTCTGAAGTAAGTTGTGAAGCGTGACTTCTTTGACAGTGGTAAATATATTTGAGGGAAATTAGTCGATATATATTAATGATGCACGTTAAAAACAATAATTTGAAAATTAAAAATAAGTTATATGAATTGGATAAACTATGCACTATTTTTTTGTATAATTACCGTAAAATCCTGCTCATAACGTGCTCTTTTAACACAAAATATAAGATCGAAATTTACGAGTTATACGCCGGTAAAAATGATAGTTTTAAAAAAACAGAGAGGTGAACATACAAAAATTAAATTTCTGTATATATTGAAATACTGTTTATTCAAAAAGGAAATGACAGACCTTAAAAACTTAAAGATATGTAGTTGTAGAAGTATATATATATATATTTTCAAAAGCCTGTGATAAAACCTCAAATAAAGGGCTTCAAATTATTAGAGTATTGTACCCATAAAAGGTTTATGGTCATGAGTGCATTTCAGGTTTTTTTATAAAAAAAAAGGAGGGGGGGGGGTTATTATACGGAGAATATACCTAAAAATTAAAAAATACAGCTTCGAATTATAGTTGAATGCTATACGCTGAATTGTCTAGGCTGGATTTACGGCTGGATCTAGGAGAAAAGAAGAAATTTTAATACTTTTTTCCTTTGATGTGAAAATTTTACTAATAGATCCCTAAAGTAAAAAATTCAAATATGTCAAAGATAAAAGAAACTAATTTAAAATTTATTATTAAAAATTCGCTAAAGATGAGAAGAATTTTTTTATAACTCTTAATAACTTTATTTTAGAATTTCTAATTAAAATCATTTACTGATGTTCCGATCATTCATATATATTTGTTTTTTTAAAAATCATTTTATACATTAAAGCCATTTTCTATCTTCAAATTAAGTGAATTCAAAAATCTAAAACACACACACACACACACACATATATATATATATATATATATATATATATATATATATATATATATATTTTATCACAAATTCTTTTTTTAATTTTTATTCCACCCTTTATTTAAATTTCCTAATCTTTTGTAATAATTTCACAATATGTGAAATGATTTTGATTATGAATCTCTTTATAGCAGTAAATAAACAAAGAATGTTAGTAAAATAAATATTATTCACTGCCATTATAAATTTAGTTTGATTCATACTAAATAAATAAATCCATACTCATGATGTTAAAAACCGAATCAATTTATTTCTGTTGTAGTATCCTGCATGTAATCTTCGAATAATATTATTACATACTGTATATTGAACTAATTTTTAATACACAAAACGAGATGATATGTAAAAAAATTATTTTCTTCTGATAATTTAAAATATAAACAAATGTTCTATTTTCAGTTATTATTTAAAGCAAACGTTATATTACAACAGCATAAAAACTCGAAATAATCCAGTAATTCTCTCATACACAATACTTAAATTATATGTTAACATTTTATTTCTTTCACTATGTTTTATAACAGAAAAAATCCCAAAAATGATTGTTTCATTTCTATGGCGAAAAAAATAATTAATCCTTTACCGTGGTATTTCTTCAAGCACATTCGTCAGAAAAATTTCTCCTTAAATAGATCGTCTATCGATATAACCTATTATGAACCATCCTTTGATCATAAAATCTAGTTCTAACTGAGAGTATAAATCATCTAAATGAAAAAGGGATAATTTTCTTGATGTGAAATATTCCATCCTATCAGTTGCAGGATTATCGGAAATGATCTGTGACCTTCAATCAGATTTCTTTACCAGATTCGGATATTAAAGCAATTTCTCATTTTTCCATGGAGGATTAGAATAAGGCTATTTTCATTAAATTCATTGTTATCACGGATTCGGGAGTGGAAACGAGATTTTTGGGAGAATGTAATACTGTTTTATTAAGACTTTTTCATTGTTCTTTCCGGAAGAAATTGATCCGATTTCCTCACAATGCTTTTTCGCAGATTAATTTTATTTCATACCATTGAAATAATTTATTGTTTTTATAACTGTTATTGTTATAGGGCGTTTGTGTTTGATGCATAGCACTCGAGAAAATTGAGATGTGTTGCTCATTTATTTCGATTGGACGTCATTTTCAACTGTGTAAGAGCGATTTGGCAACACGAACCACTTCCGCGAATTTCGACAAAACTGTTTGCAAAGCTAAGCTAATTATATGAGAAACCGGAAAATATGAAAAAGAAGGTAAATGATTTGGTGCTTTCTTTTTCTTATATTTCACATCATGTTATATGATGAACATGGGGCTCAATTTATATTTTAACAATTCGAAAATTCCTGTTACTTAACAAAAAAAATATACACAACCATCT
The DNA here is from genome assembly GCA_019973955.1 of Trichonephila inaurata madagascariensis. Taxonomy (NCBI): domain Eukaryota; kingdom Metazoa; phylum Arthropoda; class Arachnida; order Araneae; family Nephilidae; genus Trichonephila; species Trichonephila inaurata. The sequence goes on from BMAV01002316.1 coordinate 173,344, forward strand.
GACACACATTACTCATGAAAATTAATCTCTGTTGCTTCGGGTTTGAAGTAATATCTGTGGAGAAGTACAGGTAAGTACTTTCTGTGCAGTGTGTTCAACATTTCGACATAGGTGCTGATTGAAGTTGATTATTGTTGGCATGAAGGAAGAGAACTAGAGGACATTACCAGCACACAAAAATTTGAGGGCAACACCAGATTTAAAGCTAACATAAGTTAGCTCTTCAGACACTTCAAATGGGCCACGGCAGATGTATTATAGCAGTAGGTGTTGTTTACATTTACAGCTGAAACATCAAGAAATCAACACAAGTGGACGATAAAAGTTCCAGTTGTCTTCTACTGTTCTCAGACTCCAGGATCTGCACTCCAGGCAATCCTGAGGGGAAACTCTCTATTGACCTAGGATATAATTACCCTTATAAATTCAGAAGTTACAGCCTAAGTAACTTGTATTTTGCAGTGGATACCATCCCACCTAGACCTCTTAGGCAAGGAGCGGACTGGTAACCTTGCAGAGGAGGCCCAAAAAGGTTCTCAACTTTCCAGTAGCCTTACTCTTACTGATACTGATGTAATATCCCCACGTAAGTTCACCTCCCATCCAGTTAGGAAATACTTCATTCCAGATCTTAATTGTACCCAAGTAGTTTAAACCACTATAGCCAGATTACGTACAAGACACTTTAAATGGACGAAACCTTCCCCTGAGGGCCCTAGAAGTTACAATACTTGTTCTAACTGTCCTTACATTTTACTTTCTGCTAATCATATGTTCAATAGTCCTTCTAGTTTATTGCCTAAACTCCACAACATAGGCCTAAAGCCGACGGACCATCAACTGTAACTCGTCGACATGGGAAGAGCCGCTTTGGATGCCCTTGGCGCACTACTTGAACAAGACGACAACAACATTGCTTAAGCAATAACCAATCAACAAAAAGTAGCGCATCGCGTGTTTTTCGGGGAGGCAGGACAAAATCTATTCTACACTGAAACATCGGAGAGAAAGACAACCAAATATTCCAGATATTATAAAAAGTGGTCATGTTTAACGAAGGAATATTGTTACAATTGTCCACAGGCATTAAATTAATGATATCGACTAACATACAAACCTCGATATTAATTTGCATTCAATATTGTAAGGACAAGCCCTGATACGTTTTCATAAAATATTATTCATTTTAAGTGACAATGTTGTAGACAAATCAAGGGAAAAAAGCATTATGGGGTCCATTAAGTTATTGTAACCTGTCCAATCACAGTATGTCGTTTGGTTGCTGTATAAAGGTGTGTGTCAACGTAGCTGAAATAAATTCGGACAATTTTCTTAACTTTTCGCAATTTATGGTGAAGTTTATCAACAAAGATAAGTTCATTAAAAGAAACAGTCAAGTAATGAAGACTTTACAATTACATTGAGCCATTTTCACTATATTCTTTCTACTTTATATCGTTTGAAGACCGTAAGGCACATCTCACAATGCATCAATCTTCTTATTACTCACGAAAATTATTCAACACTTGAACGAATTAAATATCTACGTTTCAGATTTCGAGTATTTGAATTCTTACTTAGTAATATAAATTTACATCTCATTATAGTATATAAGAATACAAGAAAAATTGTATAGTACTTTTCATAGAAATTGGAATGCTAGATTTAAAAAAAATATTGAAATAAAGGACGAATTGAGAAACTTTCAAGCTATACATTGAGTACATTTGCTTACATTTAAAAATAAATAAAGTAGAAAAGAGTGTTATTAAAAGTAAGCAAATACTTGATGAAGTAAATCAGAAAGAACGACAAAAGAATGATGTTCTGGTCGTGGAAGAACTTAATTTTTTGAGAAATAAATTACCGCAGTTCTTTCTTTAAATAATTCGTCAAATCAATTAAACTATATGTTAATTGGCAAAAATGAGAAAACAGAATAGTTAAAAAGATATTTGATTTCATTTTTTAGAGTATTTCTAAATTATTATAAGATTTGGCAAAGAAAATTCACTGATCAAAAAGTTATAAGTTGTTTTTTTTTTTCAAAATTATATTTAACTATTTTGCTTTCAAAAATTTCAATTTTAGTGTGTTTTTTTTAAATTTTGAAGCTTATTTGTTATTCTATCTACATAGTCTTGTTAAACATAAGTCAAAAACAGTTATACATATCCACTAGAATATAAATAATATATAACTTTAAACAAAAAATACCCTGTCATAATACTCTGTTATGTTTTTTATACATGTTTCTTATCACGAATAAAAACAAGATAAAACATCTAATATTCAAATATTTTAACTGTGACTATTCTTGCATGAATGATAAAAAAAATATGATTTTATAACATACTTCAAACACAAACTCTGCGAGGTAGAAATTTTTCATTTTGGCAAGTTTCCAAGCAGGAGTTTCAGCCTGACTATTGTTTCTACATTACAGCGAAAAGATGGGAACTCTTTTAACGATGGACTACAAATACTTTTAGAAAGATATGCGAAACACTAAATTATTTCAAAGTAGTAGGAAAAGAAAGAAAACTTATAATAGCTTTCTATTTTTAGCATGATTTATTTACTATTACTTATTTTGAAAGTTAAATTTAAACTTTTCTTCTTATAATAAATGGAATCCATGATTTTGCTCAAGTAAAAGTAAGAGTTTAGGAATATTTTGTTCACAACCGGTTATGTAACTTCCCTTTTATCGCAAAATTAATATTTTTCCTTGAAAAAGAAATAGCTTTGATTAACCTTTTGTCATATCCATGCTTCGTTGAAAAATTATATTAGGGCTACAACATTCCGCTAAAACTAATTTTTTAATAATGTCAGTTCTCAAAGACCTTATTTGGAATAGTTTATTTTCTATAAATGTTATTTTAACTTCAAATGTGTTATTATATTCCTGTATAAATAGGTAATTGTAAAATGATAATGGTGTAATTGTAAAAATAGGCGTTGCAAAAGTACATTATAGTCTTGTAAATTAACAAGATGCAATTGTAAAGTAATAATGGTGTCGATTTAAAAATGTGAATGGTAAATGTCATTATAAGTTAGTATAAAATACGGCAACGGTATCCATGAAAACCTTTTTTAACACCCTTTTATAAGCTTCACTTGTATGTAACGGAATCTTTGACGTCAATTTTTACCCACTTTAAAAGGTCAGATAAATTCGAAATTTGGCTCACTTGTTCAGGACCGATGACAATACAATAATTTAATAATATACAATAATTTAATAATTTTGTTCTAATGTCCTGATCAGGATCATCAATATTAAAGATTTCTCAATTTTTAGACCCCATTCCGCATCTGGCGACTAATTTCAGATCCCAATTCTAGATTTAGCGACTAAAACAACTTAGATTAAATATAAAAGGATGTTTTTTAGTTTTTTTAAACTATAATTTTTTGGGATAAGGATCAATGTTTGAAAATATATTTATATTATACAAATGCATTTAGAGAAAGACAGGAGATTTTGAGTTACAAGACTAAAAGCATTATATCTTGTAATTGTTTAACCCTCTAAGCGGTCTGCACTTAAAGTCTTGCCATTCTGGAGATGCTTCGAAAATGCACCGCACGTATTTTTTGCCGTCAGGTGGGGCTCTCAAAAGCGGTTGAGCCGAATTTTTAAGAATGTGGCTCGGCCGATTTTGGGAATCTTGCTTGAAGGCAGAAAAAGCATCTCTGGAATGACGGGATCTTACGTGCAGACCGCTTGGCGGGTTAAATAACATGAATTGATATTTCCTTCTGAAAATTCTATAAGCTGTTAAATATTCCTAAGCCTATTGACTGAGAAAGTAGTTTAATAACATTTCTCGATATATTCCTTGGTGGCATTAAAATTGGATCTTTAATTCCCAATGAATAGAACCTCAGTGCAGGCACAAAGGTTCCACACACAATTTACACACATTTTGAAACTGTAGGTTTTCTTTTCAAAAGTATATTATTACTATTAGCAGTAGTTGTTGAAAACTACAGAGGAATTGATTGAATTTCATCACTATGCTGTAAATTATTTATAAATGCACCCCCAATTCATTTTTAAAGCAATGGGAAATAAACGGATTCACTATTTTCGCGGGTATTCTAATATTATATTTTTATTTGTCCAAAAACTTAATTTATTTACTCTAATTGTACCATTTAATACGATGCATAATGCTTATTGCTATTTTATTCCTTTTATCAGTCGTTCCTTTTTTATGTTGGGTAATTAAAGTTTCTGGTATAAATGATACACTAATGCGTTTAGAACCAAGTTCCAAGCAAAATCTCATAATCGTTACCAGCTAGATTTCCATACAAATAATTACTTACAACTGATACAATTGAAATATATTGAACAGTTATAAAACGTCCTTATTGTTCAGCACCTATGCTTTTTTTTAAATAAAAATTACCAGATATATATATATGCATCCTTTATAAAGCAGATAACTACCAATAGGGATTAAGAAGGAAAAAAACCGCTTTCACACAGAAAGCAATATTGCAAATATACAATATATCACAGTAAAATTAAGAACATTATTTTAGTGTTCTTTTTAAAAAGCTAGTTTTGTAGAATATGCAATGATATTAACCTTGCACCCGCTTTTAAACTCACATTTAATTTATTTGAACGAACAATGTTGGCTAACAAATACTTTTTTTTCTTAACTAAAAAATCTTATGTATTAGAACTTTTTTTTAGGAACGTGTTAGTATACCATCAATATGTAAAATTAAATGTGCTTAATATTATTTAGAAACTGTATGATTAAGAATTAAAAACCTTATATGTCTATCTATCATTCAATTTAAGCTTAAGGGAGCATAATTTTCTACGAAATTTACACGTGGAAATGCAATTTTGACACTATCTATTTAAATAAAAGATTTATACACTCTTCTCATTTCAGAGCAGTCAGACGGCATCTACTTAAATATTAATTTATTATCTTTTTTCCCCATGTTTACTTTAGACAAAGGGAAAAAATGCCAGTGTGAACAAGTTTTCTAACAGTAGCAGCACTTTTACGCAAATTACTAATTACTGTTTGATTAGTGAAACCAACCAAAGAAAATATAATCGTGATATTTATCCTGATAAGTTAATTTACGAGAAATTTCCCGCCAAAAGAAAAGTACGCTGAAAGAATATTGTGGCTATTTGCTAAAAGAATAATATGGAACATTCCAAAAGCAATATGGCCGACATACCGATGTGTGATAAAAGTGAAGCATTTCCGGAAATGGCCCTACCGGAAGTTAATGAGAATGAAATGTGACGGGATTATCTAAGCAGCCTGTGAAGATAATATTGATTAATAGCAAATGGAAATATTACCATTTTGGCAATGCTTTTTATGTCTAATGATAAAATATTATTCATACCCAATAGAATGGGCGTTCCGATCGAATATTTTTATTATTCTGCAGATTAATTGGCCACAGGAAACATTAGTATTGCTTCAACCATTTGAATTGGTAACATTAGTTCTAATAAAATACCTTCTTTTATTTAAACAGGGCTTAACTGCAGCACATAAAGTGTTGAATAAAATTTAATGGATTGTTAGAATGAATAAAATCCAAAAGCGCCAGATAATCCTTTTAGTATGGCTTTAAGTCTGCGTTAGATGCTCTGATTCAGTTTCTTTTATTTTATTAGATCGAAATTTTACAATGTACTTCTCTGTGTTTGAATTTAAAACAGCGAATATTTATGACCTTTAAAGTATCAGGTTCTGTGTACTTTTAAATGTAAGATATAATCCTCTTATTATTTCATTGTTTATTCACAATTCTTTTAACAGATAAGTGAAACATTTACTGATATTTTAAACACACAAAAGCTGTAACCATTTCAGATGTGTAAAAAGTGTCCTTAACAGGTTTTGAAGATTTAAGTATAACACGGGAGAAGTATTTATTTAGAGTATATTAAATAAAACACATAAAAGTAAAATTTGTTTTAAATCATATCATAAGTTGAAATGTTTGTCTTATGTATGTAAACTACAACACTATATTTAAATTTAAAAAAAAAAACCTTCTAAGGAGAGTATTGAAAATTATTTGTATAATACCATATTTATTCAAATCTAAGCCGTCATAGATTCTAAGCCGCAACCCAAATTCTCAACAAATTTTTGTGAAAAATGATATATAGTGTAAAATGATCTATCGATATCCAATTTTACGAAATTAAATAGATTTAACATAAGAACTAGTATGAAGTGAATAAATAGTTATACTAATATTATAGACTTTTAAATGCATACTTTAATATGTAATTGCTCTAATTGTCTCATCCAATTAATTGTTTTTCTTTCGATTCTTAACCACACCCGATTTTCAGCAGCATTAATATTGGAAAAAAAGGGATGCTTAGATTCGAGTAAATGCGGTATATGATAATGTAGTTAAAATAGATAAAAATAGAAGTTTATCTGCAAAACAAAGAAATATATGATAGTTTGTATACAGTACATGTGCGTAACCAATGTGTGTATTAGCGGAAAATGAGTTTTCTGTTTAAAATTTTACTTAAAATTCAAAATTTGCAAAGCCGAATTAAAGGCTTCTTTAATTTTCAAACATGTTACCACACAGGCGAAATTATTGCTAAGAGAGTAAAAGTGGTGTGAAATACTTTATAATCGAATAATTGAAAAGTAGAAGGCTAATAACAAATTCTATTTTTGGTAACCCTATCAAAGACTAATCCATTTTTTAACTCTCTTGTTATCTTGTGAAGTACTTTTTTTTTAAAAAAAAATCCGAACCATTTTTAATAAAGAAAATAAGAGGTAAGAAAAATTCGTACACAGTACGTGATCGTTAGCCTGTTTCATTCCCTACTGATGGAACTCGCTACATGATAACTATAGGCATTCAGACATTCTGGTGGAGTAATTGTGAATTTTAGGAACTATATGGAAACTCGAATTCTGACACTAACTTCAAAAGATTTATGTGTGTTTTATTTTCTTCTTCTCGAATTAAAGATAAATTTAAAACACCCCAGAAGTTTAAAGAGTTATATCGCATCCGCATAGCTATAGGAAAATATAAAAATAAATAAATAAAAATTATAGAAAATTTTGTTCCTAAATTACATTTTTTTTTCGGAGATAGCGTATCCCTACTTTATGCCTACTTTTAAGTAAAAATGTTCCAAAAATTCTTGGCTTATACACTGAGACATACGGTATTCTAAAATTCATTTTGTATGTGAGAAAATAATGTATATATATATATACATATTTTTCTCTCATTTTTTGGAGCAGTTTAAGTAATTGTAAAATGTAAATTTCTCAAAAAATTAAAAATTAGACCGATTTAGATAGTTTTCTATCAGTTTAACTGAGGGAAAATTTTAGATTTTAGAATTTAAAGTCGCACACACAGAAAACCCGAAGAAAATTAACAGGAGAAGCTGTTTAATGAACAAATCTTAAATTATTGAATTAATATTATTTCTTTTTCTCTTCATTATTTTTCATCATTCTAAAAATTATATTTAGAAATTAAAGTATATTTTTTAATTGTTGATGAAATTTTTTTTTCTTATGATCATAACCTGATTTTACTTATAATTGGAATAAATATGATTCCACTTGACATTAATCCTCATTTTGGAAAAAAAGTATTAATACAATTTCTCTCTGTTCTTCTAAAAATGTATACAATTCTATTATTCTTCTAAGAATTACATTCTTCTTCTAAGAATGTATACACACACACAATTCTATTCTTCTTCTAAGAATTCCATTCTTCTTCTAAGAATGTATACAACTCTATTATTATTCTAAGAATTCTATTCTTCTTCTGAGAATGAGTACAATTCTATTCACTATAATTCTATTATTTTTCTAAGAATGAGTACAATTCTGAATTCTATCTACTTAGTGATATCATAAAAATCAAATAAAACTTTAACTGCACGATATTTCTTTTAAACTTTATTATAATAAGTCTATTGAATATATTTCCATGAATCGAACCATTAATGATAGAAATACCCGTTTATAATCAATATTAAAAACTTTAAAAATCCATTTCTTCCTATTACATTCCATCATCGTGCAAATGGTGTTTAGAACAAAAGAATCTCAACGCATCGATAGTAAATGGAACTTCTTATCAGCCATTCTGCCAGTACCATTTTCGGGGAAGAATGTAAAAACAAAGTTCCAATTGTGATTACCTCTTGTACAAATCAGGGAAACTGTTCCATGGTACAAGTTCCCGAGAATTTACTGTGCCAACAGAGATGCCATTTGTTAGATAACTTCAAAGGAAAAATCGAATCCTTAATCTAAGTTTAACGACACGTTGAGAGGAGCCATTTGAAAATGCCAGGTAGACAATCATTCAGGCTGAATGATGAGCCTTTTTTTCCATTGAAACAGTGGTCTTTTATGTGACCGATCGGCCCTGCACTAGCAATCATTAAGTTTAGGATTAATGCCACTAATACTTAAGGCATTTGTTTAAAAAGAAAGCTTTCCCCCCAAAGGCTTTCAGCCTTTTTTTTTCTGTCTTGAATTGGAATCCATTAGTATTTTGAAATGAGCTTTATGAAGTTTACTTCCTTAGATGTGTTTCTTCCCTAATAGGGGATTGTTATTTTGCTCGTTTTCCATTTATAAAAAAATAAAAATTTTCAAACGAGAATTTTATTTGAATCAGTACATTACTTGCATATTAAAGAAAATTTAAAAAATTTATAACGTAAGAAAGATTAAATCTCTGATTTTTTTTTAAAATTTAGTAGTAAAATGTGGATGTTAAAAAAGAAAAATCATATCTATGTATATCATTCTAATTCTAGTTATCTTGTACTCTCATTCTTATATTTACTCTACTTTTTAATGTTTTAACAGTTAGATTTTAAGCAGGCTTTTTTTTTTGAAAATTCTGTTAAAATAAAATATAATATTACCAATATTAAAATAAAACTTAATTTAGATAAAACCTCTGGAAAATGTACGTTTAAAAATGTAATGCGTCAAGAAAACAAAATCTACATCATTAGTTAAATGTTTTATGTAATTTTTTACCATATCACAGGGTTCCATATTTAGGGTTCCTACCACCATAA
>BMAV01002316.1:187461-198306 GCA_019973955.1 Trichonephila inaurata madagascariensis
TGCAAGATCGCTTTTCAATTCAATAGAATGCTTAATCCAAGAATTTAGACATCTCTCGACTGTTTAAAAACAAAACATTTAGTCATACAACATCATTAAATATCCAGTGAAACTGGAGGATAAAGACTAGTATTTGAATAAGCTAAACATCAGAATCGAATACACATCCAAAAAAAGTTTAGTACAAAACTGATGCAAGATTTGGCTGATAACGCGATATGAATTCAAAGAACTATTGCTGTTAAGATATTGCAGACCTGCTTAATGCTTTGATATTCTGTCACTTAGTCATATATAAATTCAAAATTCAAGCGAAAGCTCTTTTTGAATGCATTGCATAGCTCATTAAATACAAACTTGCTTGTAGAAAGTCACAATCGTATAAGTAACCAATAATAATACCTGATTCGAAAGCTAGAAGAATTGATTCCATAATCAAATTCAATACTACCAAAATCTGACATAATACTTCGATCGAAATGACGTTCTCACGATTACTCGAGATAATTAAAAACCTTGCATCTTAAATTAAAGATTCAGTGGATGTTAATAAATAAAACTTTCATAATGCTATAACATTATGCATATTAGTCGAGAAATTACACGCATGATTTATTTCTGGTTGTGTCTGACGTTATATTAAATTCTTAAGAATCATTATTACAACTGTCAAGACTGAATAAGAAAGACATATTCCATAAATTAACTAATTTTGAAATATTATGGTTCGGTCAAGGTATAATTGGAATGGATCATATGCTTAACAAATGATTTATTTCCTAAATACTTGCGTAATCTATTGCAAATATATAATCAGTTTCAAATGTAAAGGTGGAAACTAATGAGTTTGGTCAGAGGTTATACAGAATAATGGCATGCATATTATTTTAGCAATTACAGTAATTATCTAGTTACAAATCCCAACGCTGTGATTTGATTTAGAAACATATTTAATTAAATTCTTTATTTCGGTTACTTTTGTTTCATTGAATAAAGTTTTGTTAAAATAAAATTCAATGGCAAATTTTACTGAAAATACGAATATATCTATTGTTTCTTTAAATGATTTGTATTTTAAACTGTTATAGAAATATTATAGAAAGTTTTGTATGGATATTGAGAAAATTGCTTTATTTTTTTATAAATTTGTTATTTTTTTAGAACGTTGTATTTATTTATTTTGAGGATGCTTTCATTGAATATAAAAGAGCCTGAAATAGACTTGAAGCAAATTTTCAGAAAGAAAATATCTCAGTTTTACTGAAAATTCACTATATTATAATTCAAGAATTTTTTAAAAAATTCTATATTTTTTTTAAATTTGAAAACATTCCATAAATAAAATAATTTACCTCTTACCATGTAAATGTATTTCTTTGTTTTAAGTAAAGCTTCGTGTACATTATTTTGTAATTTCATTGATTTGATTTTGTAATTTCTCCATTGCTCTGAGATTTTATGAGTTCATTTTTTTTCTTGTGTTACTTCACTGTTTTTTTTTTCTTTCAATAATTTAATTTTGTTATGTACTTGTTTATCATTAACGTATTCATTTATTGAATTATTTTATTTGTTATTTTTCCTTTGTTTTATTTTGTTTGTTTTCTCCTGTAAAATTGTTGTTATACTTGCGATGCATGAGAGTTATTTTATCTCTCTTCATTTACAATAATAAAAAAAAAGAAAGCGTAAAATGCAAGCTTATTTAGCATTGCAATATAATAGACGAATTATTAAGAATATTTTTATATGTGAAAAAATGAACCAAATAAGATAATAACCACCAATTTATGATATACTGTTCACTATAGGACAGCCAAGTCAGAACACAGCAATAATTTAGGAGTATATTTCTAACTGTTGAAACGTTCCTATTTTGGTACTATTCACTTAGACAGCTTTAATACCGCTATTGTAACGTTATAAGAAGACTATACTGCAAGTACTTCTGTTTTGTTTACACATTTTTACTAGACATAATGAATAATTGTTTTGTATTTGTATTTTTAAGAATGCTACAACTATTCCTAGGATATAAACATGCAGATGAGCCAAGAAAGCTTAAATATTTTGCAAACTATTCACGCAGACTCTAATTGTAGTTACCACTCTAAACCCCAAGACTCCTTAAATTGTTTTAATTAAAAGAACGTGAAATGTAAATTATTTGTTCAAGAATTTCTAGTAAGAGATAATATATTTGAAGGATCAAGAAATGTAGTGAAATGATCAAATATCTTTTGATTTAGTGGGATTAATAGAATAATGTTAAACATTCACTAATATTATGCAAACTAATTCCAAATTGTTTACTTTAAATTACATGAATTATAATATATAAATTATATGAATTATATTTTCATGAGTGAGTGGTAAAACAAAACGGAGCTACTGTGGGTTATATAAGGGATGTTCTTTATGAAGCATGTTTTAAGTAGGTTAGAGTAGATAAGAATACACCAAACTCTATTATCCTGCAAGTGGTGTAAATTGCCTTTTGGGGGAAAAAATCGAAATAATTTTTTCGGTGTTTTTAACAATGATACAATACAAGAATCAAAATGCTATAATTTTAATTACTGATGTAATGTAGCTAAAATTAACCGTGACAAATCTGTTCACAGAATAAAACTTTAATTTAGCTTGCATTGATATTTCAACAGTAAACATTATTGAAACGTAAGTAGTAACAAGTGATACGATTTCCAAATTTTTATTCAATGATGTTCCAAGTTAAAATATATGCCTGATATTTCTTGATTACAATTATATGCGTAATTAATTGCAAACTTTAAAAAGTTTATTTCGATTTTTTTCTGATATAATGTGAGTCTTTCTCTTTCATTTGCTGGAACGGTATTAATATACTATCAATGTGCAACTTATGTCCATCAATTAATCGAGATATTCGATTGATTCAGATCTCGGTAGCTTAACTAAAATTAATTATTGATTATTGACAACTAAGATGCTCTTTAATTACTAATTTTCACCTATAGGAATGTAAATTCGTAACAGATGCATGCCCAAGAAAAAGGTAAATTAAATAAAAGTGAAAATATTTATTGCTTTTTCTAAGAGATACTACTTTGCATGAACTTTTTTCTTACTCAGATTGTTTTCTTTCAACGCTTATAATTTTTTTTAATATAAAATTACACAACAATTTATACAATAAAATTATAGAAACTCCTTCATCAAATACTTCGCAACACCCTAGAATGCTCTGTCCAGATATTTGATAGCTGTGCTGATACATTAATTACCAGCAAAAAAATTATCTCGTTGTAAGCGTACAGCGGCACACATATATGACCGATGAAGGATGTTATACATAGGTATCCGACTACGTTCAGAACCGTGATTTTAAAAAAGCGCATAAATGGATAATTTTTATGATAATTATTATCACTTAGATTAGAATACATGTATAAAATTGTTTTAAGTACATTTTGACAAAATTTTTTTTATTTAAATACAATATTTCGGCAAAACATTAACTTAGAACAACTTTTTTTCAAAATGTTCTCCTTTTGTGAAAAATACTTCTATTATAATAATATTTTGCCTGCAAATAGCTCAGACCCCTGTACAGAGGCTCAACTATGATTTTTGAAAAATTCACATTATTTTCAGAATTACATCCCATTGAAATAATTATCGGCGTTTTTTTCTTAAAATTTCTCCCATCAGTTGTCGTAAAACATGGAAAACCCCCTTCTGAGTTATATATTTCAAAAATTCTAGTTGAGCCTCTGTACAGAGGTATGAGCTATATACAGGCAAAATATTATTATAATAGAAGCATTTTTCATAAAAGGAGAATATTTATAGAAAATGTTTCATTCTATGTTCATTTTTTATCAAAATATTGCACTTAAATAATTTTTATTGTAATACTATTCTTAAAACAATTTTATATACGTTTTATAATCTAAGTGACACTAAATATCATAAATATTATCCATTTATACACTTTTGCAAAATCACGGTTCCGAACGTAGTCACATACTTTAATAAGGTCTAACTGATTAAATAAAATGTTATTTAAATTCACTAGAAATCTGATATTTTATGAAATAGTTATTATTTTTCTAATATATTATTTAACATTTACAAAAATTAGCTATCGTTATTCATTTAAAAGGAACAGTCGCACAAGGAAGCAATCACGAAAGGGATTCTTCACTTGACTGCTTTTCGGACACCTTTAGGTTTATTAAAAGTCGTAAACGTCAGTCACGTGACCGAATTCCCTTCTTTTCAGACTAGGTGGGATAATAAAATTTCACCTTTCTCCCTTATTTTCAGAACTGCAAAGATCTGCACTACTCAGCAAGAGAAGCAGCAAGTTATTTTATCGTCATTGTCCAACTGCGGGTGATAGTGTACATCGTTGACAAAGAAGGGAAGAAATCAGTAAGTTCGAAGTTAAGTCCCGTCCTGGAGGGTAGTTTATTTTCAAAATTAGCTGTCTCTTCAAGTTTAATAGAACATTTAACACAACTGGATTGGATCATACGAAAGACTAATCCACAGTTTAATAAAAAAAAGTAATGTGTCTCGGGATAAAAATGATTATAGTTGCACTTACTTTGAGTTAGAAATAAATAAAATGTGAGAAATTTGAAGAGATAGAGAGAATATCTCATTATCCTTCTCTCCATGTCACAAGAATATTATTTTTTGATTTATTCTTCATAATTATCGGAAAGCAATTTAGTTTTCTTTGAAGTGATTCTCAAGTACGAGACCTTCAATTTAACATTCATTTTTTTTCACTCACAGTAAAAATTTGTTGAATATTTTTAAGGTATTCTTATTACTGTGTGATTCATGATACTATTAGTCAAATCAATAGAAAAAAATTGATTGTAAATATAGATGCGGGAGAAGTTATTATTCTTTCTACGTATAATATGCATTATTTTTGTAAGATTATTAAGTCGATTAATTTAAATGTATAAATGTTCAGTTTCTATCTGTTCTATAAAAAAAAATGGATTCTAACGAAATATTAAATTCTTTAAGCGTAAAATTAAGTGCAAGTTAAATTATGAAGAACTGAGAGGGAAGAAAATAAATTTTACGTTTGATAAAGAGCTACTAAACGTCTTAAAACGTCAACAGTTAGTTGTAAATGATTTCATTTATACCCAAGTTTTAAGTATTATCATGTAAAAGTGTGCATTAACTCTACGTTTACTGTATAAATCTGAATATCTGTGAAAAATGTGTATTTGTCTGCAATGGCTGAGTGGAGGACACAAAAACACAACTGATAAAATATTGATGCTGTGTCTTAATGATTATGTCAAAACTTTTAATAAATATGTAAATCAGTCGAAATCGTTAAATTAATTCTTAGTAAGTGAGCAACTAATAATAATAATGTATATTAAATGAACAAAATCCCTCTTATTAAAGCAATATTGGTAATAAAGGCTGTGTAACGGACGGGTCAAGTAAAGAATTTCAGTTTTATCCAAATGAAAAACCTAATTCCCTTGCTTTACTCATTAAGTAATTATTTTTCTATGTATAATTCTTCTACCTTATTATGTCTGACCATATAGCTTTGTAGGAATATAAAAACACAACAATAATTACATCAAAACTTTTGCAAAATAATAATGACCAAGTCTTTGATATCACAGTTTAAGCATATTCAATTCAATTTTATAGCTACTAGTAGATTTTATACAATAAAGTGAAAAAATACTTAATGATATATTTTTAAAAATTTTAAATTTCATTTATAATTATTTAAGGTTAATAGGAAAAAATTATTTTAAACCAGATTAAAAAATCATACAATATTTTTATGCTGGCTGTCTCTTCTGTGTATAATAAAAACTCATATATAATAAAAATATTTGCTTTATAATGAATTTTTTAATTCTTCTTCTATTTAAGTTCCAAATGTGTGATATTCATAGCTTCGGCTTAAAGATTTAAATTATTTAGCTGTAGGATATTTTAATTACTTTTTAATATCAAATCAACTCCTTAAGAACAACCAAAAATTGAGTTAAGTACATCAATTTCCAATTCATTTCACAAATTTTAAAATAAGTATTTAAAGCAGATAAACGCTCTCACTTAACACATTTTATGCACCTTAATAATAAACTCAGCCTCATTCGAAACCCACGAAAGCCAAATATCAAAAATAAACCACTTTCCTCCCTGTGGAGAGATCTCACCTTGTATCAACGCGACCCTCACATCCCCACATTCTATTTATTGCCCTTGCTTGTCAACGATTACGAATTCCAACCTGCCCCTGAATTACGTGATTTTTTTTCTCCGACACTCTGCATTCCGGTGTAAATGGCTGCCCGTTGAAAATCTGCGCTGGCTGGAAAACCGTGACAAATCGTCCATAATAGCTCCGGGAGTCGGCCTTAATGATAAAACTAATGAAAGGCATCACATACCACCGCTCCGTTGCCAAGCAGCGAAGATGAGGCATCATGCCAAGCTGCTTCTCTGCGGTCTGCCATCTATTGCAGCAGCCACGTCATATGGTCGTTAGGAGACAGATGCACAAGACGCCGTACATATTCCTCGTGATACCGACTCTCTGACGATTCATCGTGTTACCTTGATTGGGGAAGCACTTGTTCTCCAATTATAAATGCAGGTAGGGATTGAGGGGAGGGGTGTTCAAATGGCACCGACGCTGATTTTGTCGCGTAGGTGATTATCAGATGGGGAATTGATTGCCTCGCGCGTGGAAGGGTTGTTCTGTGTGAGTAGGTTGGCTTGGTCATTTTCGTGTTTATGATGGTAAAAGGGGTGGGGAAAAGAATCGTAATTTTGAATTGAAATATCGAAATGCTTAATGAGTTTCTTAATTGATCGAAGCACTTAATAAGGGTGTTTTGATTAATTTAAGAGGTAAATTGAGAGATTTTGAATTTTCGCTTTGAGGGAAGTTATTGGAGTGCGTTAAGATATTCAAATTGCAGTGTTTGGGTGGAAATGGAGCTTAATTATAGTTGCAAATTAATTTCAGTAAACTATAATCGTCGATGAAGACTTGCAAGGTACGTAATTGTACAGTTTTTTCCATCTCGTATCACTAAAAGTTATACGAGAAAACGAGTAATATAAAGAAAAATAAAGTCAATTCCTACTTAGGTCAATAAAGAAAATTTTTATTTTAGTTACCTTTTATTAAATAATTACAATTAATATGAATAGCACAATATTAAGGGACAAAATAGAAACCGGTTTCATTTCTTTATATATGTGTTGGATTATTATTTTTGTGTTTGTTACTATACATTCATTTATAAATCACATTCCCAGAAATTAAGCCATCCCAGGTAGGATTCGAACCCACGGCCTCGGAATTAGAAGTCTAATGCGTTATCCGTAGTGATAAAGAAAAATAACGAGGAAATTTCCTTTTTATATTTGATTTTGGACTATTTTAGGTTTGTTACTATTTATTCATTAATTAAATTTAATTAATGAATTAATATTTTTAAAAAAAAAACTGTATTAACATCGAGTGTGTCATCCACTACAAGTTTAAAAAAATATATTTGAACTTGAGTGGATGAATAGAAAGTATTTTACTAACGATTGAAAATTTGAACAACATATAAATAGAGTGGGGACTAATAGCGGGAATTGAAAAATTGTAAGAACGAGAGGAAAAAGATAAATATGGTTTTTTTGGTATGCATTAAATGAATTTATAAATAATTTATAATGAGAGCAAGGATAATTAAATTTCGTAATTTACAATAACTAAGTATAATACCAACAATACTGAATTAATATTAAATGTAGTTTTTTAAGCACATACCCTTTACTTTGAAATATTTTGCTTATTATTCTTTAGGTATTCATTGAATTTCGATCATTTCATTAGATCCATGAGGTACGAATAGTTTTATTTAATATGCACTTATAAAAATAATACAGATTTAAATGGCAAAGAATTAAATATTATTTGAGTACCAATTAACGTAATGAAGTTGAAAATATAATTTTTAAAAAATAAAATTTATTATAATTATTCGGATTTATATGATCGAATTTCTCTTGAAAACTTATGAAAGATAATAGAGTATTTCATTTAACAGATGATATAAAAACTGATAAACTGAGTTATTATTTTGTAAAATATACATAATTGTTTATGCTTCTTTTGAATATAACTGAAAAAAAAAATTAAAGATATTTTATAAAATACTTAGCGCAACTTTTTATTGTAAATCACTACAGCTCTGCTTTATTTCTTACACACTTAATATTACTTATTCAATATTTAAATAATAATTACTTTGACAAATAAAACAAATGCTTACATTTCTCAATACCTCAAAGTCGAGATTATGACATTCGTAAAAAAGTAGATAAATTATATAATTAAGATACCAGTTTTTAGAAGAATGTCTTAAAACTCTTGATGAGACGGGATACTTTAAAAAAATATCCTAATAGTTAATCATTTGGATAAAGACTCTGTCACCCACAATCTTCGATACTAGGGTTAATAAAAGAATAGTTTTGCCGCTATCATGCTTCACTGAAATTTAGAAATGCAATTTCTTTTCAATGGTAACTCTTTTTATACTACAAAAGTTAGAAGTTTTCATTCCAGAGAAAATTACCGCAAAACCTTAGATGTTTACATGGTTCAGTAGTTCCTTTCATGTAAATTTGAACTTTTGTTTCTTTCATTTTTTGGTCCTGAATTTATTTTTCTGACTGTGTGCTTGCTACCCGCATGGTTATTTTAACTGCGACTTTCTTAGAAACGGTAAAATGCTATGTTATTACCTTAAAATGGAAATCTTCCACTCAAACTCATCTTCACTTCATTACCCTTTAACGATATGTAATATAATTAGTTATTTTATATTTTTTTAAGCAAGGAGTTATGACAGTGCATTTCGTTTTTGCGAATCCTACGATTTGTGGGGGGAAAACCCCCCATAATTTATACTTTGTTTTTTACTTTTCAAAATCGTGTAATTTAAAATACTTTTAAATCTGAGAAATGGCTGGCTTATTTATTAAACACTGTTCATTCGCCTGAAAAATTTGCTTAGATTACTTTTTAGAAAAAACACTTAAATTGATTGGAAATGGATTGATATTATAATACACAGTGAAGCACGTTTAACACGAAAACGCTTAAGACGAAATATCAGTTAACACAAAATAACATAACGGTCTTGATAAACTACTATGCTTTTTAATGCATTTTTCACTTAACACAAAATGATGGCTATGTAGTTGCAAACAATAAAAAAAACGTCAATTAATATCCTTGATTGAAATTCATGTCCTATTAGAGTTTTTTTCATTGCGGTCAAATTAGTGATCTAGTCTCGGAGGACACATATTTTTAAATTTTTTAAACCTCGAAAGGGTGCCCGGAACCCAGTTTAACAGCCACTGCTCTACAGCAGTGTTTCCCAAAATTATGGTACGTGTACCCTCAGGGGTACGCTATGAGTTTGGGGGGTACGCGTTATACCGGAGTTTGGTGAGGATATGCATTGCACAGTGCTTAGCAGTGTCTAACTCTACGTTCTCATGAGTCAAGTCAAACACAAAAAAATTTTTCTCCTTCTCATTAATACAGATAGTTATTTATAATACAACTTTAATTTATGATTTATTATGAATAATTTTATTTCTCTTTACTTTATTGTTTTCTGTGTGTCACAAAAAAATTTAAATATATTTTAATTATTATTAAAATGCATCCATTCTTTTGACAAGGAGTACACAACGTTACGAAGATTATAAAAGGAAAACACAGATGTAAAAGTTTAAAGAACTCCACTCTCTCCCTCTACTTTTTTGATTTCTTGCTATTTTTGGTATTAAAATCTACCAAGATTAATACATATATATAGATCATATTCAGAATAAATGAAAATGAGTCATTGGACTGAATATAGGGCAAGTAGAAGGAATTCTTTTAATCATGGTTATTAGAAACCTCTCTTTTACCTCCTTTAATCTTAGTGTGCACAAACAATGAATATTGTAGGTCCTTATTCTTGTAAATGTGTTCTTTTTTAATATCCTCAAACTAGTCGCATGAACGTACTACATATTAAACTAGTTTATTAGTTAATTATCCTTCATAGTTTTAATTATATTTTTGATTTAACATAATCAATGACATATAATTTTAGCGGAAATACTTTTTGTTGCTTATCATCTCTTCATGTACATAACTAAGAATTTCATTGTTTCATAATCATATAATAATACTGCCACTGCAACGCATGGCAGAAAGAGTAACAAACTTAGAAATATTTAAGGATAATTAAGGCATAATTTGTCTAAATGAAATATTTCCCTGCATTGCTACAAGTTTGTATTAACATATTCTGCCATTGCGATTGTTTGAAATAATGAGATAAATATTATATAGTTATAAATAAGTTATTCCTACACATTATTATTCATTTAATTTGCTAAATAACATAATTTAAAAACTGACGGTAATGGAAAAGTAGCATTATATTACACTGCAATGACTATGTTGTAAAGAAATATTAGCTGAAGAAATATATTAGCTGAAAAATGATTACATGGCTTTCCTCAATTTTAAACTATGAAAAAATAAATATTTTCATTTAATTAGAAAAAAAAAGTTGGATAATGTGAAGTTAACTGTGAAATCGGCTTCTTTATGTGGATAGCATCACACGTCCCTATGCACCCCATGCATCTTTAAAAAAATTGCGGCGTCTTTCCAACTGACATCACCCAGACATCCGTTGGCCGAGAGAAAAATACCACTCCACCCTCGAGTCAGAACCCTGACTGAAATTTGAGGTATATGGGAGGCGACCCCCT
>BMAV01002316.1:204557-236033 GCA_019973955.1 Trichonephila inaurata madagascariensis
AATTGATAAAAATGTAAAACTATTAAGTTTTCTAAAGCTGTCTAACTAATGAACTAGGGTTAAACTTGTTAAACAGGATCTTAATATTCCCCTTCAGTAGGACATTTGCATGTGAAAGTGCATGAAAAATTGAATGATATAAACAATGTTTAGAAAATACTTAAGACTAAAATGTGCACGTGTAAATAAACAGTAATCTATTAAACAATTGATCTGTTATGAATGAATATTATGTAAATGGAAATATAGGTATATCTACAAATGTATATTTATAAATGGAATAGAATGTATACCTTCAAATTGTTTTTACAATTTTCTTCAACATATGCTTTAAGGTGTGTGTGGTAATACTTTTAGAGAGCATCTATTGCTATCCAGGTTCTAAAATAAGACGTTAATTCATTTCAAAGGCAATTAATTAAATCAAAAGTAGACATCTTCAAGAACAAAAAGAATTGTCTGTAGATATCTTTTTTAAAATTAGATATGTGTTGAATGTCTGGCATGTTTTTAAAAATAATCAAAATACAAAGGAAAGAAAAGAAAACCATTGTTTTGAAAATCTTGATTGTTCCAGCTCAGGTTTTACATATCTGGAAAAATAAATTATTTTCTTGCATAATGCAATATAGTTTACACTTGTATATAATTAAGGAAATTGATAAAAAAAGGCGTAAAATTACATTTCTTAGCTCTAGAAATCTTTTTCAGTTCTTTAAAAAAAATGCCTTCATCATAACCCAATTAACATTTTTATAATACCGTGGGTATTATATCATACTACTATTAATATAGAAAATATTTAAAAGTCTTATGATTTCAATAATTTTACAATAATTTAAATAAATTCCAGATACAATTTTAATACATTCCAGTTGGAATGTATTAAAATATACATATTCTCTAAATTATTCAAGCTTTATTTGTTAAAATATATGATAGGAAAGATATTGTTTTATTTTGATAAATATAAATTAAACATACAGAATGAATTGCACAATAAACTACAATTTTAGTTTATGAATAACCAAATGTTCATCCATTATGCAATTTGTTTGCTTTTAAATAATTCCTTGACATTTCTTAAAATTTTCTAATAAAAATTATTTGGTAATAATGTTTTCCTCTTTAGTTAGCATATTGGTTTTTAATATTTTCCGTCAAAGTAACTCTTTTATTTCTAGTGTATACTTTTTTTTAAAACTTAGTTAAGTGCTTTTTTTCTTTTTAAATTTTTGTAATGATTCTTAATATATCAATTAGAGGAAATTTTATCTTTTATTTTTTCGCTTTTTTTGCAATACAGTGAGTTCAGTCTCTGTCGTATGTGTCCTTATGTTGTTCGAATCTCCATAGAAATTTCTGTACATGAATTCTTGATCACATACCAATTGTAGTGAAACTTTGCCCTCAAATTTGATTGAGTGACTCCCGGTTGTGCAAATCACTTGTGACTCAGCGTAAGGGTAGCGTGACTTAAACTAGTGATGGGAACATTCAACATATGGCGTTTGAGTCCTGTCATTTTAATATTGGAAAGGAGAAATTTGTTTCTTAAAAAAATATGATGAAAAGTTTTACCTCATGCTCATGTAACTCAAAAGCAATATACATAATCAGACATCAAGAGAAGCATATATCTGTATGATGAAATAGGGATTGTATTTCTATTACAAATTTAAAAAGAAAGTTCTAAAAAAATTAATAGAGCTTGATTAGCATTTTCGCTAGAGCTTTACTTCGCATTTTATGTTAGTATATTTATATTATTACTTTAAAACATATTTTTCAATGCATGATTGCTGTAAAGATGCGAAACAATAGCTAAGCTATTCAATGTAGTTTTGATTAAACCACTATTTTTAACAAAAACGACGCAAAAACTGTTGTTGGCGTGTGATCCAGACAAATTTTATTTTACATCTTAATTTTGATGACAAAAACCAGAAAATAACATTGCTTTATGGTTTTACCAAGAATAGCTAAAATACATATAACTTTGAAGAATAGATTGAACATAAAGGACACTGGTTCGTTCAATGAAAAGGGAATTGAAACAAAAAGCCATTGCTAGTGCCTGAAGCAAGTGTTACTATAAATGTGTCTCGTCTGAACTGTGTATTGAATTACGCGCTTGGTAGAGCAGTGCCCTCTTTCCGTTAGACAGAGTTTGTAACACATCCCACTTGTACTCTGTTCGGAGCACACTAAATTCAAATCAATATACAAATGATAGTTCAAGTAAGTTTTTCATCACATGTGAATAATGAAAATTTTAAAAGTCTACTAATTACAAAACATATGAATACTGAAATTCCAAAGCATATTAATATTATACATATATAATTATGACACATACATCTAAATTGCTAGAATATTAATTTATTGGTTAAAACTTCTATAACCGCCTTTCGCAACACGAACCAAGTATGAACGTTACTTCACATATCTCTATTTCCATAAACTTCTTCCACAATTCCAAGTGGCCACAGCAATTTTGATTTCATTGATCCCTTCTATAATATTACATTACACTTTCCTTTACACTTTCAGCAGAAGGATTTAGGAAGTTGCGTGTAGATCAGTGTTTGTCAAACTGTGGGGCGTACCCCCTAGGGGGCGTGATAATTCTATAAGGGGGGAGCGAGTGGATCGGAAAGTCTAAAAAATAAAAGATTATTTAAAAAATTATCAATTTACTAAAAAGAAACAAAATGTATTCTGACATAATAAGAAAATACACATTTACTCTGATAAAGTATACTTATAAATGTATCAGTAAGGCACAATATATTTGATACTAAGTATCAATACTAAGTTAAGAACAAGTTTAATAATTACAAATGATTTTTCAATGGGCTTATCATACACAAAATTTAATACTTTGTACGGTTTAAAATTAAGGTCGTATTGTAGTTTTAGTGTCAAAGTATTATACAATATTACTGCATTCAACACATTATTACTTTATGAGGAAGGGGGCGCGTGAAAAAGTCTGATTGGAAATTGGGTCACGAATATAGAAAGTTTGAGAAGCACTGGTGTAGATCCTAATCTTTTTTTAACTATTAAACGAAAAAGATCCAAAAGCCAGCGTTTTCAGTGAAAACGAGATAAGTATATATCAGCCTGGTTTGATTTTAGATCTTGTTTTAGAAGACTAACAAACAAACGATGACGCTGCTTTGCCTTTTGTATCATATACACAAAATTGCTGATGCACATTTTGCACAGAAAATACAGGGATACATATCAGATGATAATCAATTTAACGAAAGATTAATCGGAGCAAACAATTGTTGACGCCATTCCAAGCAAATGTTTCTATATCCCGTCTTCAACCGTGTACTGAAAACTCGCCTTCTTTTACAATTAATTAGATACACAAGTTGGAACGCTAATTAACCTATGATCATATTCGTAATTATATATTTTCATACTTACTATAACGTAATCCAAAACTTTCAATGTTAAGGCCATCCAAAGGCCAATTTATCATATTATTGTCGTAAAAATATATGTATCAGAATAAGTATCACAAAGAAATTTAAGAAACATGCACAGAAAAAGAGTAAATAATTAGTAAATATGTATATAATTCTAAAATTCTTTTAAATTTTTATTTAATAGGAAAAAAGTAATATTTTAAGAACTTCAAAGAGAACATATTGAAGAGAACATATATTCATAGTACATATGAGAGTGATGTAAGGTTAATTTTTTATTATAAAGTTAAGCCCCTGAACATGATTCAATTAATTAACTTTTATTATTTAATTGCTGTATACTGTTAAAGTATCATTATAAATTGTAAGTAATAATTAGAATAATACTAGTTAAAACCTCATTTTGAAATTGTTACCTCTATAAGTATTTACATCACAAATTTCACATAAACAAAATTGTAAAATTAATTAAAAAGGACTTATTTAGTCTTATGACGATGAATAGTCAAGATTAATTTAAATTCAATGACATATCTCTTTAAATAATTTATCGTGTAAGGTAACATAAAACAATGATTTAACTGGTTTAAAAATGCATGCATTAGTTGTAAATAACGAAGATCAGTGGCGCACACAGGGGGGAGGGGCAAAAGGTCAAGAATGCCCCCCCATCCACAGCCCTTAATTTTTTTGTCTGATTTTAATCCTAGATTCAAATTATATTACAATCCTATTAAGTATTTGTTATTAATAATTATAAATAAATTCTAATTATGTATTTTATCATTTATTTTTTACTGTTTTTTGTTCTCGACAATCGACAATATATATATATATATATATATATATATATATATATGTATTTTTGTATATTGGGATATACACAAATGAATAGGAGAATGGGCCACCGTCCCCTCTCCCCTTGACATATTACTGTGTGCTTCACTGATGATGCTCAAAACTTTATTGATACAAATGCTGAAAAATATGATTCATTAGTCTTTTAGTTCATTTCAGAAAGTGTTTTGCAAAGTTTTAAAAACCTATTAAAATATTTTACACATTTTGAATTTTACAAAAATATTTTAACTGAAGCTTTTATTTTTTAAAGACGATTAAAGACGATTTTTCGATCATTTCATACCCCGACAATTATAATTTTTAGCAAATTGAAGATTTCAAACATTTAAAAGATATACTTAAGAAATGTACAAAAATACGATGTGTGAATTATTAGTCTTATCATATACTTATCTGACCATTAGTTGCTTGTGTAAAACTCTCAAAGAGGTTATTTTTCATTATCAATCTTTGCTGTAGGTTTATTTGTAATACAATTGTTGAATTATAAATTAGGCCATTTCTTGTTTAAACATTCCAATTAATCTAAAATGATGTATTTTAGAACATATATATATAAAACTTTCATTTACGAATTTGATTGGAAAGTCCCTAAATTCTCGTTAAAGCAATTGGGTAGATCCAAAACCTAATACCTTTCCACTTATTCTTGTTTTTACAATGAAAGTCAGTATCAAAGTTTAAAAAGGGCATTATACTTCAATGAAGAATTAAGTTACAAATGTATCTCTTTACATATAGGCTTGTTGGAGATTCTGGGCTTTTAACAACTCAGTTAAAATCTTGTATAAAAAACAGGAGCATTTTTTTCTTTCTATGAGCAAGAACTTCTATCCTCATTTTGATTAACTTGTTAAAGTCAATTTTTTTTTTTTTTAAGAGAAAGAAAACCGTGATATTTTATTAACTATGGATTCTTAATAATTCGGGATCATTTGAATACTATTACAGAAATATGTAAAATTTATTAGATTATAAAGAAAGCCTGTATGAATACGAGACTGGCATTCAGAAATTTTGAAATATATGAAATTTATTTAGTTTATTAGAGAAAAGGAAAATTTCTTTCTTCAATAAAAATAGATAAAAAAATTTGAGCATAGCATATACATTTGTTTAAGAATTATAAGCATTATTCTTTTATTTCCTTAACTTTATTATTTTATCGAAATACTTTTTTCTAAATGGAAAGAGAAACGAAATTAAATTTAGTTAGTAGAGAAAGTTATACGTATACCCCATACACACGATATTTCTCTTTATAAAGTTTATTTAAATAGATGTTTTTTTTTACTTTAACTCACTCATAAACGTAAGATGCTTTTAATATAAAAGTATGGGGGTGGAAATAAAGAGCATAATAAGTATAAAGAATGGAAATCGATTGATTCAAGGTAAAATAGATGTGTATTATATTAAATTATTCTGCTTTCTGCGTAATATCAAAGCCAGTTAATATAATGAATTCGTTGGAGTTATATAAATAGGTAGAAAAATGTGAAAAAACGGAACTAATAAAAGCTTTTATTGACTTAGGTCATATTTAAATTTACAGATAAATATCTGATAATACGTACCCTAAGGAAATTGAAATTATTGGAAAATTCCTTCATGTCAGACATCATGCAAACAGATATAACTGAAAATAACATTCGATTATTATAAGGCGTGTCTGGAAAGTAAGTACGTTTTGGAAAAACTTGCATAAAAAATCTTTTTTTAAAACGAAATGTGTTTTTACGTGAAAGAGCCTGTAGGAAACTTTTTCTACATAGTTACCAGCATTGTTCAAGCATTTTCTATACCGGAAACCAAGTTTTCTATACCCTCTTTAAAGATAAATGTTGCAAGTGAAGATTTTTTTTTTAATTTGTGGGGACTCGTTACAAAGCAATTTTATTGCAGATCATCTGTTTTTACGAATTTTGTTATTCACTTTTTCAATCGAACTATCATGGACAAAAAAGAAAAAAAAAATGTGTGTGCGTGTATCAGTGTGAACACGAGTTAGAAGTTAACTTCTTTGGCTTATATATATTGAACTGTAAAATTAAGTTTTATTGTGAAGTAATCTTACATAGAATTAACAAATTTAATATTATCATTATTATTTCAAAATGTATTTAAAAATAATTATGATGGAAAAGGTATAAGTATAAACTAAATTTTCATTTCAAATACATAATACTAAAAATTTTTTTATTGTATACATTTAAAAAAAAGATATCATTATTATTAGTCTAATTCCATCATGTTTATGGGTGTTTCAGTACATACTTTTGTTATCAAAGGCTTGTAGTAATTAAAATAAGAAATGTAGGTATTGCACTCAATATCATTTAAGAATCTCGAAAGCACTGCATGAATTGTAATTCTTGATTTTGTAGTTGATATTATTCTGTTATTTTGTAGAGATAAGGCGAAATTGTCTTATTGCGTCTTAATTTCCCCCTATTTGAGGTAAATCTGGAAACTCGAGTTATATTGTCTTAACTAATTCTTCATCATTTTTTTCTACATGAACTAGCTTTCCAACTGCACCATTTGCCAATCCATCTGTCACATCAATATTTGTGGTAATCATGTAATAAATATTATTAACATAAACTGCTTGATAAGGCAATCCATTTGTATCAATTAATGACACCTTATGTAGTTTTTGACGTGCGAAAGTTTCTTGTTCTTTTGAAGTACAACCAATGTATACATCTTTTGCAGTTGAAGTTATTCTGTCTACATATACATTCAATATATATATTTTATTAATATACTCATTGACGGAATTGTTAGAGTTGAATAATCGTATAACTTGAGGACACATTTCTTCAGCTTTTACTACAGTACAAAAAGGAGACTCAATCAGAATTATTCCCATTTTATCAAGTTGTTCACCGTTTCCAATTTTTGTAAACATAGAAGAAAATTGTTGATTCGCTTGACGCATGACTTCATTTAGTTCATAAAATTTTAGATTTCTCTATAAAATCTGTCCAACGATGATCTATTTCAGTTGCTTATAGATGGCTGTAGAGCGAACTGGTGGTAATTGACGTAAATCTCCTATTAAAATAATATCTAATTCACCAAAATTTGACTGAAAATTTCCAGTTATTTGTTTTAATCTGGAATCAACCTTTAATAATAATTGAGCACTGATCATACTTATCTCATCAATGATTATGACTTTTATGTATTTGAAAAGAATTCTGTATTGTTCAGCAGTTTCAGAATGTAACGGAAATAATCTTGATAAAGAAATTTTTAAAGCTGTATGAACAGTCGTTCCTAAAATAGATACTGGTGCCTTACCAATTGAAGCACAAGTTATATATGCATGACAGTATTCATCATTGTCCTATAGCGATTATAAATTTCTATCAAAAGTTTAATGATGAATGTTTTACCGCATCTGGCAGGGTTGGTAAAAAACATTTGAAATGGAGTTCGATCTGATGATACATCATGCGAAATAACATGAAATAAAAGTCATTTTTGTTTTTCGTTTGGCATGCTCATTAATTCATAGAAATCTTCATTGGGTATATAAATTTTCTCTTTTTCTTGCAATAGGTCGTAGTTTATGTAATGTTGCTGCCATTAATGAAACAAAAATAAATTTTTCACTCGTAATTTTTTTACTCGTCAAATTCTGTGATTTTCTTATGTTATAGCCTCCAATTTTTCTAGTATAACCCCTGAGAAAATATTAAGTGGACGTGATGAAGCAGATGTTGATTGTCAATTTTTCGCGAAACTAGTTTTTGTCACCAAACCCTTGGTTTTTCGTAAAATTGCGCTTATGTATAAAATTTTTATTTTTTTTGAAGGCATAATTTTAAAGTTAATGTGGCTTACAATTTCACACATAGATTTCAAGCAACTATAATTTCTAAACAAAAAATGTAAGAATAATACTTTAGTAAGAAATTCTCGTAAAAAGTCTAACAGACGAAAAACACATACACACACAAAATAATAAAATAAAAAATAAAAACCCAGTAATTTTATATAAGCAATTTTTTCAATCTTTGTACAGATAATGAATAACATAGTTCTACGCACGGAAAAAAGTTTCGTGAAATTATTTTTATAAATAATGAAGTTATTAAATATTTAATAAAAATATTGAGTATTTTTTGAAAAATTGTACAAAAAAGAAGTTTTTGACATTTTTTTTTAAATGACTGATTCTAAAAGAGTAAAGCATGAACATTTTTAGGGTAGAATATCAATTCGAAACGAAATTGAAAGGAAACGATTTAGAAGTTATTTTCATAAAAACCTATCGATTTTGACTGATTTTAGAAAAAATCGTAAAAAATAGAAAATAACATTATTTTGTGGAAAAAATTACACCGTATCGTGACGAAATAACTTATCTTTCCGATTCCGCAATTATTTTTTGTCTGAGTTTCGTAGAAAGAATTATATGGCTTTTTTAAAAAAAGTGCTGAAAGTCGGAATTTCATACATCCCTACCTTAAGTTCATCGCGTAACGCGTAACGAATATTTTTCACCGTGACAAAAGAAGTTTTCATTTAAAAACCACCCACTCCTTGCTTCGTTATTAGTTTGTTCATCATTGAACTGTTGAACCCACTTTCTCACCATTTCATCTCTTTCATTATATTTTTCCCATAAATCTCTACAAGTTTGAGATGAATTTCAACTGCCTAAACATTCTTTACGTTTAAAAAAGGCAGCGAGATCTTCAATCTTATGTATGCAATCTGGCTGTAGTGACGTCACTGGACTGACAATCTACTACAGACATGTGTTTGGAAGTGTTGTTCTGAAAAACTACCATTGCGATTGCAGTGGAACAAAACGGTACATAATTTACGAACAGGCCTGGTATAAGTTATTTTAGTTTTATACCTACTCACGTATAAGTTGTTTTCATTAGATATCATTGCTGATTTTCTGTTGGAGCAAAGCTGTGAAACTCTTGGAGATAAGTGTGTTGAAATAGATAAATACATTTTATTTATGAATGTTTTAAGCTTTTCTTTGAATCATAATAAACGCAACAAAGAAATTAAAAAGTGAGAAAAACAATATATATATATATATTTTTCATTTTATTATTCTAAAGGAAGATTAGAACTAGGTACCTTCCGATCCGAAAACGAATACCATGCTAACCACCATGCTAACACGATCGTCATAGCATGGATGCTATTACTGGTTTACATAGATACTACCTCCACATTACTACCCTGCCAGTGATTCGGTGAATAGGCGAACGAACCATACCATATTTGTGGTGAGCGTGTGAGCAGTTGCGTCTTTTAGAGTGCGACGGTTTGTGGGTTGCATCATTCGTGAGTGACGGCTTGTGGGTTGCTTCATCGTGTGTGACGGCTTGTGGGTTGAGTCATGCTGTGTGACAGTTTAGTTGCATTTGTGGTGGATAGATGGCGCCATGACTGCGGCGGTTCTTTTGCATGGTCAGGGTCGTCAATGAAGGGATATTAAAACCTGTCACCTTCTGTTCCGAAAACGAGTATTTTAGCCATCATGCCAAAACGATCGTCATAACATGGATGTTATTAATGGTTTATATAAATACCAACGCCGCAATACAATTGAATAATAAAAAATCTCCTCAGCGGGATTTTCAAAATAATTACAATTTCAAATTTAATAAATAAATAGTTTATATACTAATAAAAAATGTCATGCTCTCTTAAGATTAGATGCTTGAATATGAAATTGAACTTTCATATTTTTTAAATGAAGAAAACATTCGCTATTCGAACACCAAGAAAGAAAACACGAATTTTAAAATTTTTAAAGAATTAGAGAGAGAATATGTATACAATCTTTTTGCTATCTGTTACTAATAAAAGCTTAATTTTCCGTGTATTGGAGGAATATTTCACAATTGATTAGAGTTTTAATAAAGTTATAAAAACTTTTATTGTCTCAACGTACCAACTTATTTACTTTATATATATTACTAGTGTCTAGACAAATAATTGCGTACTATTGGTTCTATTTCACTGTTTTAACAGTTCAAAAAATCTATCTTATCAAAGAAAAGTGAACGCCATTGAAACGGAAAAGGAGAAAGTGATTACATACATATTTAATAATATGAGCCGATATGAACTATTAACATGGAATAGGAGAATAATTTAATTTGTAAAGCTTTAACTGAATGGTTAAAGATACCAAACGAAGTATTATTGACAATGCTATCTAAATTAGTTTCGTAGAATTAATTAACATGATATAAAATTCCTTTTCGAGCTCTTGCAGCTCTATCATTTATTTTTTTCCTTCTTACTATCATGTAAGTATCATAATTTTTTTCATTTGTGGATAATTTTCAATGATTCGATTTCCTTATCCTCTATCGAGTGTTTAAAATATTATCCATGATTCATATCTGTAGAATTTGTAGATATCGTGAACACACTTGTGTGTATTTGAATTATTCTTTTATTAATTGTTTTGAATATTTATTTCTTGTTATATTTTATATATTTCTGAATCAATTCTGTTTACCAATGAAAACAGTCAAATTATGATTTTCTTGTTTGGTGTATAGGGAAAAATGACATTTCCTAAAAATTTTATAATGATACATTAAATGTTAATTTTAATCTTGATAATAAGGACTTGAGTAAGCAAACGGACAGTAAGAATTCAAATAAATTAAAACATGCAAGGAAGTGGGTGAGGGTTATCAAATGTGTAATCAAATTTGCATATCTGCTTCATGCGTTTATATTGGTATTTTGCGATTCAGCCAGATAATTATGTATTATCCCTTATTTGACGTATGCTTCCTAATTTTAAGCGTTTTTTCATACGAGAGATCCAAAAAAATTTTTCTTCAGTGTATAAACTTGAAATGTTTCATAGTCCATCCAAATGTAAAGCACAAATAAATACAAATACACTGAAGATGAATCAAATACTCTAGAAGAAATGATTCTGAAGATATTTTTTAGAAGAGATGGCAAAGTAACTTTATGCGTTTTTAAGAATAGGAAATATTATACAAGGAAAATGATTGTCTTACAATTATTATGAACAATTATTGCATCAAACTCCATTTAAACTGTGTTAAATGTTATTCAATATAATCAATTTTAAAATGAAAAAATTTTTATTGTGATTAAAACATATTCAAAAAATCACAATATAGTTGGAAAACATATGTTCCGGATTTTCAATAATGCAGTTTTTTAAATACAGTAGTTTGTTTATTATCATACATGGAATATATATCCTATTTAAAATTAATCTCTTTAATGAATAATTTTTAAGAAATACGAGACTTTATTTAAACGTCAAAATTAAATATTGTACCTGGTGTATGTTAGTAAACAGATAAATATTTTATTAATACAAATAATTATATATAATAAAACTTGATAACTTCTGTTTTTGATGTTTTGAGAGAAACACACATACACATACATAAACATGTACATGTGGGTGATAATTTCTTATTTTCATTTGTGATCAATATGGAATTATTGGAGCAATTTTTAAATCAAAATCTGTCAAGTGTTACAGTTGGTGTTAATATCATAATAAAGATTTCCTTGAGCAAGCAATAACAGTGCAGCCTTAAATTATAGATCAACATAATATTTTCAAACAACCATTAATAAGTAGCTTATCTTTGACACAATAATTATTTAATAACACTTCATAAAAATCACCGACTTGGAAAAGAACGTGCATTAAAACATTTCAGCTATGCTTTAAAAAAAGAATAATTGATGATTAATGTCGAAATAAAAATTAAATTCCTTAGGAAAAATGCTTAAAATATACATAAATGCTAAGGTACATAAAATACCCATAAATGAACGTTCATTCTGTAATACAACAATTAATTTGTGACCAACCCCGTGATGTGATACAGAGAAGAGGGGAGAAAGTGGAAAAATAATCCCTAGATAATAGGTGCCTGTCGAAATATGAAGCAGACGCCCTCATGTGATGAAGGACGGAAACCACATTTCATTTACGTAAATTTCTCACTATGGGAGGAGGAAAGCAACTCAAGTGTTGACACCTTAACATTAGCAGTAATAATGGGATGGCTTTGCCAATAGCCTCATAGGGGGAATGCTACAGCAGGGTGTTAGGAAAATATTGCGTGTTGTATTTGAATTGCTCCGGATGCTAATTTCAATAAGACTTTTAAATTAAAATTTTTCTAAAATGAAGAGCTATCATGTAGAATATTGAACTAAACAACAACAAAAATGAATTTAACGTCTACAGTTTGGAATTTTTATATAAAGATCAAAGAGTAGTTTATACATATATATGTGTGTGCATGTGTATTTTTGTAAACTTGGCTGAGAACAATATTTACGTTTGTAATCTTAGTTCCTTAATAATAATTTGCTATAAGTTTGTAATTGTACTACTACAGCTAACTTATTTTTGCCCTCAAGTATCTGTTTATACTTCTGTTTGTTGCTTTGTTTCTTTAGATTTATAGCAATTTAGTACACATTTACATACGTAAATTATTTTGTAGCAGTGAGGCCTACATAAAATATCATTTATGTCTTACAAAAAAATGTCTAATTCATTAAATAAATGCCCATTTCTAACTACCTGTTATTTACATTAAATTTTATTTCATATTTTATAGTAGTTAAAACTTAGTTGTAATTAAAGTTAGTACACTAATATGATGAGGTTTATTTTAAAAATTGCTACAAAAAGAACTTTGTGAAAGTATCGTAAGTAAAAGTGCGCTTTGATTGTATACTTTTGCTCTTTACGTATTAATTATTAATATATACATAAATAATAATTAAGAAAGTTTCTCCTGACTATTATATATTATATTTCTTGT
Source organism: Trichonephila inaurata madagascariensis (assembly GCA_019973955.1). Classification (NCBI taxonomy): domain Eukaryota; kingdom Metazoa; phylum Arthropoda; class Arachnida; order Araneae; family Nephilidae; genus Trichonephila; species Trichonephila inaurata. The sequence continues at coordinate 217,705 of BMAV01002316.1, forward strand.
TCATTGCTGAGAATTTTAATCGTATACATTTGTTCATTTCCTCTAAGCCATGTAAATATGAACATGATAACTAATGTTTCAATTCATATTTAACATTCAAATATATAATAATTTAATAAAGAGTTAAAATTAGGTACAACTGCACAAAACGCAGCCTTTGCACGTTTGTCTTTTACACAAAAATTGATTATATGTAAGATATATATATATATATATATATATATATATATACACCACAGAGCTTCTCAAACTTTGCGGCTCACCCTCCATATCGAAAGACGGAAATAACATATTATTTAAAAAAATAATTAATTCGCTAAAAACATGTAAAACAAAATAAATTATGTCCTTAGCAAAGCTTTTGATAGTTAATTTATCTCAATACAAAGTAAAGAACAAGTTTAATAATTACTAGTTACTCCATGGGCTTGTATAATACACAAAATTATCTGCACAATTTAATACTTATTTAGATCATTTATAGGGTATTATAATTAAAGTCATACTGTGTGTGTAGCTTTAGTGTAGAAGTGCATTATTATTGAATTCAATACATTGTTATTGTATGGAGCATGGGGAGGGGGATGAAAATTGGGCCGTACACATTAAAAGTTTAAGAAGCACTGACATAATAAATTATCAATTTTCTACAGAATATTCTACGGCGAATATCAATATATATATATATATATATATATATATATATATATATATATATATATTAATCTGCCTTACATTCACAGAACATTAACGTCTAATTTCTTATACATTATTTTAGAGTGCACATTATAAACAGATGAACATCAAACTTTAAAGTTGTTTAAATAGTAAATTTAAAGAAGTAAATTACAAATCTGATTATTAGAGAAACTAATGCAGATATCCTAACTAAACCATAGACAAAGAGAATATCCTAAATAATTGAACTATTGCATAAAATTTGCAATTTTGATACTTTTTATTATTTTTAAATTTGGTCGAATATTTGATTGACTTAGAGATTTTTTCCCAAGAATAATGACTAAAAAAGTTTCAATCATTAAATATTTAAACTACATCTACGAAAAATCTACAAAATCGCTCGTAATTCCAGACCAAATCCTATAAGATTTGCAAAACATCGAAAACTACGTTTGTAACGGTATACTCATTAATCTCGATTCCTATGTGTATAAGCAGGAGTTAAGTAATGCTTGTATCCGGGGCCTTCAACCCCATCTGCTGAGTAGACACGAGAAAATGCACGTTCATTAGACATCATGGTAAAGTGAAGTAAATCTTGAATAATCTGTTGTAAGCTCAGAGTTTTAACAGTCGCTTAAACCAACAGTGCTTTCTGCGGAAAATACTGTGATGAGAAATCGACTGGCCTTACAATGTAGACAGGACTTAAAGTGTTATAAAGCTGAGAATATTAAAGAGACTATTAAAAGATTTTGTGTATTAATTGTAGAATTCAAAGCAACTATCGAATCTTCTTTTGTTATTGTCAATGTAAATTTATCAGATATGAAAACTGTTTTTACATGGGTTATAAAATTTGATTCTCGGTATAATTATTTGAACGAATGATTTTAAGAAGGATGAAATACTATGAGTAAAAGTAAATAATATCACTAGTAGATTTTTTTAAAGAAAAATAAGGCCTTAGAAATTTTTATTTAATTAGTAGGCAATTTTGGAAATCAAACTTAAAAAAATATATATTGTCATGTCTGTGAAAAATACTGTCAGTATAATAGACGAAAAGAAAGAAAGAAAAATGACAGAAGGTTAAATTACCTAGCCTCAAAATCAATTGACTTACTAATATTTTTTTAGCATGTTTCAAGTAAAGCTTCATTCATATATTATGTGTAACTTCATTGATTTGATTTTGCAATTTTTTGAGTGGTTTTATACGTTATTTGTTTTGGTTTTGTCACTTAATTATTTAATTTTGTAATTATTTGTTTGTCGTTGAATTTTATTTGTTTTTGTTATTTCATATGTTTCGTAAATTTTGTGTTTTGTCATTTTTCATTAATTTTATTTATCTTATTTAATTTACTTTACTTACTTCTGTAAGCCCCGGTTGATATTTGTGGTGAACAGGAATTATATATTTTAACTGCTTAAATAATTAAATAAAAAAAGACAAAAAATATTTTATATGAAAAAAAAAATTGATAAATCATTGCATAATACAATAAACAGTCAGTTACAAAGGCTTACGATAGTTTTGCTGGTTTTCATTATAAGTTCAAGAACACTTAATACACATACCAAAGCTGGAAACAGATTGGTCTACATGGATTAATTATAATCAAATTGATCAACAAGATTGTATAAATATTTGCAAGATAGACAAATTTAATCAACTATTTTTCTACAGTATAAGAGCATATTTGAAATAATAACCTAAAATTTATTACAACTCACTTCAAAGTGCAATAAAATAATATCCAATTTATAATAACCCCTAAAATGCTATAAACTTTTATACTAAGGTAAAATATCTGTGACGACGCCCGAGGAGTGACAAATGTGTGATGTACATGTGACAAACCGACAAATAAGCTCATGTTTGTGTAGATGAGAAAAAGAGAGATTTTCCAGACGACGTCCTAGACAATGTAGTACTCATAACTTAGGGGACGCCTAAATAGCTTTGCAATATTTTTGGTGCCAATGTAGCGCGACCTCCTTGTGGATATTAGGGGAACCAATAACTGAAAATATTATTTCGTCTAGAAGCAGCCAGTCGTTTTATGTAGCATAGCATAATCTGGAAAAAGTAATCATTCAAACTCCTCACATATCAAAATTTCGGTGTGGAAAAGCAGATATATCATGTATTTTCACCAAAATGAACTATTCACAGATGAAATAGTATAGTTATTTATAAAGTCAAAGAAATACACATGTATGTTCTCATTCCTCTTACAAGTTATACATGCAATTTTGTTTTGCTTTTTTAATTTGTAAGATAACGTTTACGTTATAACTTATTTAGTCAATAAATTTTTGTTAATCATATATCATTTTACATACCGGGTGAGGCAAAAGTTTGTTTATACTCTAAAAATTCATAAAAAAAAGGAAGAAACGATGATAAAGTTTACAAGAAAGAGCTGATAATGAAGTCGGATTATTTTAGCAGCAAAAATATATTTAGTCGTTCCCACATTAAATCAAAAATATGTGCTATCTATAATAAGCTTCATGAAGAATGGCGCACCTCCATACTATGCCGAACCAGTAATGTGATTCCCGTTGACTACCTTTGGTGAGAATAGATGAAATGGTCGAGGTTGCAAGTTCACATTCCCGTCTTATTTGTGTCGACAATGTTCTGGAGGTATGTTGAACAGTTCAAAAATTAAAAGTTCATAAATTAAAAAAGCGCACTTTTGCTCTCTACATGGTGTTTCGGATTGTCAGTGCCCTCAACCAGTGATATTTTTAACAACAAATGCTTTTGTCTCTAAAAAATCTTACTATATAGCAATCACTTTTTCTTGCAAACCCCACTTTTCTATCATTATGTCTTCCTTTTTTCACGAACATTTAAGTTTGAACGAACGTTTGGCTTTCCCGGTATAGACAGTTCACAATTTCACGAAGTCTTTATGCATTATGTACTATACTGTTCGAATTAATTGGGACAAATGGGAAAAAGTGATTTTTTTTTTAAAACCTTAGCTTTTTATCATTACGTACCTTAAATGAACTGAAAAATCTGTATATTAGTACGAAGTATATCTTCCTTTAGCAGAATAGACCTTTTCAACCAGTACCATTAGAGTAGCACACATGTTCTTGATTTCATCATCTTGTGTGGAAATACTCTAGTATAGATGTTTTTATCATTTGCTCTGTTGTTGTGCGATTCTTGAGAATATGATATCAATTTTAAGTAGGATTTAAGTCCGGAAAATTTTCAAACTAATCGAAGACTTTTATTTTATTTTTTGCATAAAAGTATGGAACATTTTCGAATTGTGACAAGGGGCCAATTCATGTTGAAATGTTCCATCAAATGTTTGCATCCATGGAACAATCCTACTACATAATATTTTGATTTGTTTGACAGAATTCATCACATATTTAAGAGGAACTAACTTCCAGGACCATTTATTGTTAAAAAAAATCCCAAATATCTGCTTAGAAGGGTGTTCTACAATCTGTTGGATATGATCTGGTTACAAAGTTTCAACTTCACTTCCTCTAACAACACTTGATTTATATTCTTGCACAAATAAATGTTTCATCAATCAAAATCACCTTCTTTCAGTCATTAACAATCCATGATTGGTATTTCTTGGCCCCTGCTAAACTTTTTTTCATCATTTTCTGTGTTTGAAATAGTTTTTTGCATCGTCTTTTTTGCCTTAAGGCTACCTTCCAGAACCATTTTCCGTGCAGTAGAAGTACTCACTTCAGCACTTTATTCAGCACAAAGATTTATCGAGTATCTAGCCCATCTGTATGCATTGTTACATCAATTAACCCTTTATGTACAGACGGTACTTATAAGTACAACTCACTTTAAAATTACATAGAATAACCATTTTTACGAATATTCTGACGATACTTAGCAGGAACATTCTTTGTAATCCACTCTCCCAAGATATATGGCAGCAGGAGTTCTATGCTGAGTATTTTAGCGGAGGAAGCGAATAGTTTTATAGCATAAATTGCGCTTTCAGCTGACGGCGTTTTCTGCGGATTGCGAAGATTATCATTTTTGTCCCGAAAACATAGTTAATGTCAAAATTTAACTGTCTTATTTTTTTTTTTGTTTGCTAATATAGACCTTTGAAAACGATTTGACTATTTATTTTAAGTGAACAGTGTATATAATTAATTTTACAGTTGAATATCTTTAATTAACTAATTAGCTCTAACGGTTAAATTTCCCAAAGTTGAGTATTTTGTGTATGCATTTCCCTTAGTTTTCAATCTAGTGATTCAAAAAAAAATATTGCATGGAAAAAACTGTAGTAAATCATAATGCGGTAGATAAAGGGTTAATGCATACTTTTAATGTATTGCTCTAACATGAAGATGCATACATAACTGCTTTTCATCTTTGGAGGTCAACAATACAGCAATGACGTGATAGCTAATAAGTATCGGGGTTTGAAGCTCAAAGTTTATGAAAATTGTACAGTGGGATAATGTACATATAGTTGAGTAGGTATAGTTTGTTGGTGTGTCTAATCGTCAATGGGTAGAACTTCCTTAATAGTTTTCACAATTTTCATTGCAGCTTAATAAAATTTTTTACAGTCATAATGGTTTGAAGAGCAGAAACGTATGGTTTTAATAATATAATTAATTAACTTTTAAAAGTAATTTTCCTAATACAAATTAATTCAATAATTGTCTAAGTAGATTATGGTGGTTCACACATCAGTTTAACCTTTAGTAGATCACGATCAATAGTTTTGAGAGGAAAACTGATCCAAAATGGAATTTTTGGCTATGAAGCCTTGTTTTCTCAATGATTGACAAAGTCATGTTTTATTGGAGAATAGCAATAAGACAACATGCTGTTGATCTATCAAGTAATGGCTTAGAAAATAAAGTAGAAAGGATAATTTTTATATCTTCTCCTTATAAGATCTTGTCATTTACGAGGCAATTCATGTTAGAGGAAATACTTACTGGTAAATGCTAATCTAATCATTAGTTTCAGAGATATTTGTGATAAATTCTTGATTATTTTCTGCAGACTATTTTAATATTTTTCCGGAACACCACGTGATAAGTAGACTAATTAATTATTATAAGTTATTTTTTTGAATTCCACGAATTTACATCATAATTTCAGTACTGAAAGCTATTATTAGAATTTGGATTTACAGATTCCATGGCATGAGAACACATAACATGAGGCAATTGTTTGAGAACCTTCTAACGAATCATTATAGCGTATTCATGGTAATGAAAAGGAGAAGTTGCAAATGGAATTCACTGAATTCAAGATCTTTACCATTTATTTAAAGTACACTTTTATATATATTGATAAATCTAATACGAAATAATGCACAAATATATCTTAGACGAATTTCCACACTCTATTATAGGAATTTTAAACACAAAATATTAAGGAAATATTCCACAATTAAATTAGACAATTTCATCTAAGATTAATTTACTTATGTCAGTACTTCTCAAACTTTCTATACTTGCGACCCAATTTTGAATCATAATTTTCATCGCTCCGCCCTCCATACAATAACATGTATTGAATTCAATAATAATATACTTTGACGTAAAGCTACAAAAGGACTTATTAACCTTAATTATTATTTATTATTAACTTAAATTATAAACTGTACAAATTAACAAGATATGTATTAAATTTTGCGTACAATTTTACGATATATTCCCATAAAGTCACCTGTATTATTAAACTTGTTTTTAACTAACTGTTAAATTAATTATGAAACACATTATGCAGTAATGATAAGTGTATTATATCAGAGTAAATCTGTATTTTACAATGTCAGAATGTATTTTGTTTTGCTTCCTTTCAGTAAATTATTAAATTTTTTAAAAAATAATCTTTTGTGCTCGACTTTTCGATATACTCGCGCCCTCCTTGTAGGGTTATCATACCCCCCCTAGGGGGCGTGCCCCACAGTTTGAGAAACACTGACTTATGTATTTAGAAATGGATGGAAATAAGTCAATAGTCTTCTTTTCTCTGTAAAAGATTGATTAAAGAATTGTATAAATTAGGTTATCAGCAGGTTAATGCAAATTTACTAGTTTAGTCAAATATATAAGACATTAATGTTGAAAAATACATGGAATATAATCAATTTCCTCATTTCGAATATAAAAATAAAGGAAATAAAAGGGATCTAAGTTAAATATATAATAAATAACAGACTATATTAAATTCTACTTGTAAATTCAGCAAAATATTCTTTACATTAGATGTATGCCAATATTTGACTGAGAATATATTAACTTTTAGAAGAAAATGAAAAGTATCGTCCCCACTTAGAATACGACTGCCAGAAAAAAAATAACCGTTTCTTCTTTTTATCATAAAAAATGAATTTTACATATAACATTTAGAAAAAAAGAATTATTAATAAATGCTTTAGATATATATATTCTAAAACTGAGCAGGAAGAGCCCAAAACTCACTTCACAAATATCAATGTCGTTTGATATTTACTCTAGATAGATTAGATTCAACGTGCTTTTAAGATCTAGTCCTATATCTATCTTCAAGTTTTCTTTGCTCAACCACTGCTGAAAGATATTTGATTTTCTTGTAGATATCTTCCATTTTGCTTCAACTTTGATCTTTTCATGCTTACTTGGATCCTACCCAAGTTGAGAATTTTGCTGTCACTTTGAGTATTTTTTATTGAATTTCATAAGAGGTTTAGAATATTTGAATATATACTTTAAATGAGATCAAAGAGAGTTTTAAGTCGTGATGATACTTGCACAAAGTAGGAATGTATTCATTTTTTTTGTTAAGTTAATGGAGTTGTCTTTTTCTTATCTCACATTGAGTTTATAACCATTTCTTTTATCCCTTACGTCAAAAAAGAATGTACATTTTAACATTTTTCTCTTTAATAAAATAACGCAAATATCTCGTGTTTGATAAATGTATTTACCAACTGAAAGAAAATTCAATTCTTAATACTTCTATTACATAAAATTGTGGTAGTATGACCTTTTTCTAATGTCATTTTATATGGTTTTATTCCGTTTCATCGTCTCTACTTATTTTCAGTAAGCTCATGTTCCTTCTTCGACATTTAGGGAAATAAGTAGGAATTTATGAAACTCTCCATTTTCTAATTTCCTACCATATAGGCGTTTTCTTGAAAATTAGAAGAAAATACGATAGAATATAGGACGAATTATTTAAATTGAGATCACATGTAAGAAATGTTACTAACTTAATATATACGTTAAATTAGTAACATGTCTTATTAGTAACATTTCTCAATTTATAATTAGATACTTAATTTACTGACTTAGGTATATAAGTAGATGTATGTAAAATAGTTTCTTCCTTGGTATTTGGTGTTGGTAACTTAGTTTTAGTATTTTTAGTAATTATTTCAGTGTTATATGTGATTATTATCTTTAGTATTCATGAAATCTGCTCCGGTGGTCGAGTGGTAGCGTATCGCGCTTCCACGCCACACGTCTGCGTTCTATTCCCGGGCTGGACAAGGTCAACTCAACCTTTCATCCCTACTGCAGTGGTTCGATAAATGAGTACTAAGATTGCTTGGGGACATAAAAACACTGGGGTTCTCGCTTCAGACTGACTACCTGATCGAGGCATCTGCTCATGCATCTCAGCGCCCAATGGTCACGTATACTGGGATGGGCACAGTAGGCCCTGGACCTCATGGGCTGTTGTGCCACTGAGTTTGAGTTTGTTATTCATGAAATTTTTTTCTTGCTTTATTTTCTTTTCCTTGATACTCAATGGTATAGGCAAATTTTGGGGATCGTTGACTAACCTTAAATCTATGTTTAAGCGTGCAATGTTAGTTCTTAAGGCAAAGAGTTTTCCTTTATGCTACTGAGGTTGTCTTATTTTCAACCTAAACATGCTTGTTCTAATTATTGCTTTATTTTGTTAAATTTATGGTCATTGATTGATTCCCTATAATATTCTTCAGAAAGATATTGCGTCAAAATATTCCTGAAAGAAGTGTTTCTGTTATAATACTACTACTAGTGAAAACGTTCCATTTTTAACCATGTTTTGAAAAAAAATGCAATATAAGAAATTCTATTGAGAGCTTCCGAAAAGAGTAAATAAAAACAAATTGAAAACAAAGTGGAAATAAGTTTTGCCTCATTGAGTTAATGATTTCTGGGGCTTTGATCCTAGAATTGACACAATCTCAGGAGACGTATGGAACTTGGAGATGAATTAGGTTTCATCTTATTGGATGCTGCCGATGTCCTGAAGGATATTCAAACATACTCTAAATCTCTTGATGACTCTCATCAGCTCAGAAGAACGAGTTTATTAAAAAAAAAGCTGAAATAAATTGGAGAAAATGTGCAAATAAAAAAAAATGACTTTACTTTGAATAATTTCGAAGATTTATTCCATGCCATTGGAAGAGCACGAGAATCGATGGAAGAAAAAGATTCAGGTGTAAATAGGGGCTTTGATGCTAGGCGAAAATGAAAAAAATATACAGAAAAATGTCACTGTGTTATTTTAGGATGTACAAAAAAAAAAGAGTGAAAAAATTTGATGCAAATACACTTAGGCTGAATTTTTGTAAAAATCAATAAGGTTTTCCTTTTTTATAATGTAAACTTTAAGCAATGAAAGTATTCCATTATGCTGTTTTCTTCACACGCCCAGTTACAATTACAAAAAAAAGACAATTTGTATCTTATATCTTTTACTAAAATTCAGTATATTGTGTCCACCTGAAGTAGATGCTTATTATTGTTATCCTTCTCTAATTGAGAATAATAAATTAATTTGTGTACTTTATATAAATATGTTAAAGACTAAAACTAAAAGACAAATTTTTTAATACGATCTCTCTTTCTATTATCTGATTTAAACTCTAAATAAACACCCATTTTTTCGAATTTATCAAATGGAATTTACGGAGGTTCAAGTTATACAAATGTACATGAATCAAGTTAAATACTTATATTCGAGAATAAATGTAAATTTGTCGGATGTGGAAAGTGTAAGAAACCTGAAATCTCAGATATCAGTATAAATAAATAGTAAAATTTAAAATTCAATTTTGAAAAATGTCATTTTTTAAAACTGTTCACCTTTCCCACTAAAATACTCATCATAGAACCCATGCTGCCATATATCTTGGAAGAATGGATTTCAAAGAATATTCCTGATAAGTATCGTTAGAGTATTTGTAAAAATGGTAATTCCCTGTAATTTTAAAGTGAATGGTACTTATAAATACTGTTGGTAGATACAGGGTTAAATCCATTTGTTATCTTTAACATTATTAGTAAAAACAAACGCAAAATTGTACTAAGGTGCAACTTAAGTTTTTGTTAATTATTAAAAGATTTTGTGTATATATGAATTTTTAATCCAGTGTTCCCTATGATTTAAGAACTTTTTTAATTCATAGCAATTTAAAAAGTAAATTCCTCGTTTTAAGTATAATTTTGGTGGTTCCGTTGGATTTCTTCGAAATTAAGAAATGGCCGTGAAAGCGAGTTGTGGATTTGAGTCCTGATGCCATTAAAGTCCTCGTTACTTGACCGTGGTACAAATTTACGACTTCGTCACCAATGGGATTCCTGTTCCTTTAAAGATCGAAGTCAATAAACACTGACTCACTCATGCATAAGGAAATAAAGATTACAATGAAATAAAATAAAAATTTAAAAGAAAATAACTTTTCAATGAAAACTAATTCATACAAGCAAAAAAGGTGCCGCAAAAACTTCCTACTTTGAATAAAATTGAAACTGATTTATTCAAGAGAACGTATGATTAAATAAAATAAAAAAAAATCAGAAGCATAAGACGTATTACATTCTACAAGACATTTAAGAAGGAAAATGAAAGTAAACAAAAATTAATCATTTTATTTTATACATAGCAAAAATTCTATTTTTGTTAAAAATAAATTTTAAAGAACAAACACAGTGGAACATGTTTCCAAACCTCTTCAGGGTGCAAACAACAAAAACAAATATTAAATATAAAATACTAAGCAATAAACAATATTATTTATGAAATTAAATTGAATTAAAGCTATCCCCTTCATATCAAAAATCACACAATTACCACAAAAATTTTAAAAAGAAATCTTAGTTATATTATACCACATTAAACAGGTTCTTAAGTTCTTAAAATATTACCTAATTAGCTTTATTATTTTCATACATAGCAAAAACAAATGTGGAATTTATTCCTCTCTTTTACCGTTATTTTTCCCTATAGGAAATTTAAAAATTCATTCTTATGAAAGAAGTCTCATTTTAGGATATTGCTTTCTGAAGCATATAAATTGCCATAATAATTTGACTTTCGAGAGAATTTCCTTTGAAAGTGGTATTTTTAGTATTCTCTCTGTGCAGAATCTCAGAAACGAACAAATACATCAAAGAGGGAAAAAACCGAGAATAGTTTTATCTTCATCTGTGAGAAAGGAACAAAAGATAAATCATTGCTATCAAAATCATCGATGGAAAAAGGAATGCTTATCTATCAAAACCGTCATCCTAAAATATTTGTGTTTATGGCGATGTGAATAAGTTATCTGTTTTAAGAAAATTAGAAATGAAGAAAAAGAATAGTATTTGATAGTCATCCATTATTTGTTTATTCGAAGCTTTTTACCATATTAGTGAAAGAAATTCTTATTACCAAACGTGTACTTATTTTAAAATCCCATCAAATTTATAGATATACGTATGTTGAGCATCTTTTTTTTTGTTTCCTAAAATCCAGGGAGCATTTACAACTTCTATGTCCTCTTAATTTAATACCGTACGTTCAAAAGAAAATCACATAAACTACAAACATGTATAACATAGATGTCAAACCTCAGAAGGAAACTGGGAGCAAAAATTACTTTGTGGCAATTATTATCTATCTATACGGTGCCACGTTAAAAAGTGATACCTGCTCCCGGGTTATAAACTAGGTCTGCAATGTTAAAAATACCAATCTACAGCCCCATTGAAAATTAAACTAATAATAATAATAATAAAAAGTGGCTGCGATAGCCGAAATGTCATGGTAGAGAAATCTTGGCTGGCATTCTCGAGTTGCAAATTCGAAACCGAGTGCACCTGAAGACCCACCGTGTAGAAAGCTGGTGCATATTAAACCTGTCGAGGCTCAAATTCCTCTCGTTGACGTGGTGTAGAAGTTTGGAGGGGGCTGACAACTCAGGTATCTTCCTCGTCACTTGATCATGGTTCAAAATTAAAAACTCCCACGGCAGTAGCCCTCATGGTACTTAATATGACTAAAATTAAAATACCATTAAAGTAAAATGCATGTATAAAAGCTGATCTTGAAATCACATATTCAAATGCATTGCTTATTTCTTCAGTAAAATGAAGGAAAAATTTAATACACACATGTGTTTTAAATATCGTGTTAAATCTACCGCTTACTAATTTGCTATTTTGCGTTTGAAAATTTATGATTGATTCATCCTTTTGTTAAACTGAGAAGATTGATTACCTTTCAATTTTCATTTTAAGTACATTTTAACTAAGCAGAGTTTCTGATTGTACTCGGACATTAATCGTATTTAAATCTGTATATAGCTTAAAAAGCACTTAATACAAAATATTCAATATTCATAATTCTTAGAAAGAGTAAAGCTGTTACTGTACTAATGTTTAAGAAACGAATGCAGGATCGAGCAAAGAGATTAAAACTATTCACAATGAGTTTTTTAAAAAAAAGTAAACTTGCTTTGATTTGTAAATTTTAAACTCATATGCATTAAGTTTTATAATTCCATCTACCATCTATAAGGTATTCATAACATAAGATATTCATATCATCCACAATATATATATATCCATCCCCCATTCATAAGATATTCCAAGTATTCAATATTTTACTCAAAATTCTTAAAACAAGTAAATTTTTTACATTGCTACTGTTTGAAAAATCAACTACAGCCTCGATCAAAGAAATTAAAGTTATTCAAAATATTAGTATTTTAAAAGAATAAACGAACTTTCATTTATAAATCTTCAATTCATATACATCAATATTTAAATTCCTTTAACATCCTTTAGATATTCGTAATATTAGATGTTCATATCATCCATAAGATATTCTTTCATCTAATCCATAGTGTATTCAAAATATCCAATATTATATTCAAAGTTCTAAAAATTTAGTAAAGTTGTTTCAGTACCAGTTTTTGAAAAAGCAACTACAGATTAATCAAATAAATCACAGCTAATCCGTGCGGGTATTTAAAAAAAATAAACTTGCTATTATCTGTAAATCTTAAATTCATGTACATTACTATTTGGATCCATCTACATGTGAAATCTAACTGAAATATTATTTTATTGGATTTAAGTAAAATATTTCTGACATATCTTTTTTTAAAAAAAGTTTATTGATGTGTCACGAATTCAGATTGATATAAAACTTTATTTTTTGCCCTTTTCTAGTTATAAGAATCTTACTACTAGGTTTGCTACTTTAAAATGTGATAAGTATAACACTTTCTGTGTGACATTTTCTCATCATCTATCATTTTTACAGTTTTCGAATGTTTTATTTGTTATTATGTCATTCAGCAATTTGTCTTGAAATTCGAACAAGTAAAAAGAGGTTGTAGAATTTTCATGATATTTTTGTTTCCAAGGTACCTCAGACGAAATGTCTGGAATCAGACATTTGAACATCAGACATTTGTCTGGAATGTTTCAAACAAATCTTTTTATCTGGATAAAATCACTTTTGATATTTCTGTATTTTATTGCAAACTACAGTTTCCAAAATTAATTTAAATTTTTTGCTTAGGAATTTTTTCGTTTCAGAGATTTATGTAAAGAAAAATGTTGTCGAAAAAATCATTCTCATTTCATAGTTCTTTCAATAATTATTTTTATCCTGGTACACGAAGATAACTTAAGATTAAAGTTCCAAAATATATGATTTGAAATTGAAATGAATTTCTTTTCATCATTTTGCATTCATCACTTTTTATTTATTTTATTTTATTTTTTAAAATTTTTTTTAGGAATTAATTTTTTTAGCAAGTTTAGGAATAAATGAAGGTTTGCACAGAGAAAAAAAAGTTAAACAAAAGAAAAAAAACTATTTAATCGAAATGAGCAATGATAAAACGTTCTTCTATTGCCTAAGTTGAATGAAATAAGTAATGAATAAAAAAGTACTTATAATTTCGATTAAAAAAATATCGGAATGTGAAATAAATGAGAAAGCACACCTATACATATATAAGTGGCTGGATTTCATATCTCAATATTTTATTTATGAATTAATTGAGAAAACTCTTCAGACTTGAAATTTTCTTGAATAATAATAACAAGAACTAATATTTTAACTTGACTAACATGTTATTGTTAATATTTTAAATTGAAAATTTCACACAAAGTTACTAAGCTGATTTAGATTGTTATGCATTTATTAAGAGAACCAATACTTTTTTAACCTTCGGAAAGTCAATTTTTCAATTTTTATCTTAAAAAACAAGGTAAATTCTATGCTGATTCCAAAAATGTATAACATTTATAGGTTTGACACTTAATACCCGAGTAATTGCAGCTTTAAATTGTGAACAACAGTTATTACGGTTACAACAAATGTCTTGTATCTGGAGAAAATTATATCTACAAACATTCCCACCCAGAACCAGTTCTTGTTATGATTAGAAACATAATTACAAACATATGCATAATTTTTAAAATATATATTTAGAGACTTAACTGCAAACACACTTTTATTAAGATGTTTGCATGATCGTATAAAGAACCCGAATGAAAGCTTCAATAATTGTGCGTGGATTCAAGTTCCAAGAAACACGTTAGTGAACAAAAAAAAAAAAAAAAAAAAAATTAAAATTTGAATTATGGACCCAGTGATATGCTTTATAGAAGGTGCACATGCAAAACAAAAATATTAAGATACCTAAAAAAAATTCTGGGATCAAAATTTGTGAAGGCCGTCGAAATATTGGCAAAGTTGGAATTTGTGAAGACGAGATGACAGTTCAAAGAGCAAGCAAAGATGTCAAGACTATTGGAAAACAAAATAAAAGGAAGAATGATGCTTTAGCAGTGTTCATTTATGATGATTATACATCTTAAATGCTTTAAATGACAAATTTTAGAAAGTTGTGCCATTTTATTTAGTTTTTTCATATTACTCAAAATGTGTTTTTCTAGTTAGGTACATCTGTAGAAAAATCTATTTAAGTGAACTATTATATGTTAGTGAAACTTGGTATATGAGCTTTTGTATAGTCATAATGCATTTAATGCTACTAATTTAATTCCTAAAATATTAACAGTTTTATTTTTACTGCCAATTTTGTAAAAAAAAAAAAATTAAAAAAAAATTACTGTTTTAGCCAAAATTTCTAAAAGCTTAGATTCAATTTTTTTAAAAAGAACTTCTAAGCAATAAAAAAAAACTATAGCATTTAGATAAAGGTACAATTTTGCAACTGAAACAGCACGTTTTCTGGCTTTATATGTTATGAAAGGAAAAACACAGGTACCTAATCAACACCATGTATTCCAAAGCACCTTTTGGAGTGTACTTCTTTAAATCCTTATATTTCTAAAAATATTGTACATATTTAAAAACTTTATGTCATAGTATATTAAGAAAAGTATATAGATTGTCTGACACAAATTTTTTATTTATGAATTCTTTTTTGTTTTTGAATATAATGTTCTTTCTCTCTCTCTCTCTCGAAACTCGAGATTTTACTTGCTTTGCGTTATCGAAAACGTCCCGGTTCCCTTAACCAAATTTCGAAACATAATTGCATCCCCATATATTTATTTCAAATTTAATGTAAATCTTTCTTTCTTATCTATTTTTGATCAATACGGAAGCCTTATAGAATAGATATGAAAAATTGCCTTCAAGCATAAATCCTTATCAAATTCATCCAACGGCTTATTTCATTGTCGAAACGTCTTTCTCTTGTAACAGTACGAGTCATAATATATCTATTTATCTAGTTTTATTCAGTTATGAAACATTGACCTGAGAATAACCTGAACACTTGCATTTATTCTATTCTAGTAAAGTTTTAGATAATTCAATATGTTTTGCCTGAAGAAAATTTCATTATTTCAAAACTTCGCATTTAATGTAACTATTCTTGGATTATTTATTAGATTTAACGATTTATGAAAACTTGTTTTAAAACTCAAAACTTTATAAAGTCATTTTAACATAACAAATTGAATAAAATAAACGTAGCAAAGAATTCAAACTAAGTTTTAAATGTGATTTGATTTGAATATTCGTATATTTTACTTAAACTTTTACATGCTATCAAATTATTTTTTAAAATATATTTTAATAGACGTATTTTTTTTAGAAAACGTTTTATTAGATATGATTGCTTTATTGCATAAGTGATTAAACATTTTAATATATAATTGCACTTTCTTCGTAAAAGAAAACTTTAAACTTTAAGAACATTAATTAACACTGGAATAGGTATTTTTGTGATATTTTATTTGCAGCCAGCTGTCTGCTATGATAACATACTAACGCTAACTACACTAGCTTTTACTATGAACATTTTCTTTATAAACATAATATAAAATAAATTATATTTCTTAGGCAAAAAGATGTTTGTAACACATCACCACTGTTTTCAATATCATATTTATATCGAAGGTTTTTTTTTTTATTTATTACTGACTTTTTTTTTTCATCACATGAAATACTAATCATATTTAAAATGGGATAATTATATTTTTTCACTTTTGCTCTATATCTCTTTATCATTTATTTATTGTTCATTAATGTATTATGCTAGCGTGTACCAAACATACCATTGTTTTAAAACTTGTGACATCGGGAGATTTTAATTACAAATTATTAATTTTAAATTGTAGGAACCCTTTAATATTACGTTGATGTGTTTTCAAGCAGAAGAAAATTGACAATGTAGAGACTAAGAGGGAGCATAACTTGAAGTGGTATACACCAATATCGGTATTTGAGAATGAAACATCAAATATAAAATAAATCAAAACATGCATGCAGTAAATTTCATATCATCAAGTTTAGTGCACATGCATCTACAGACAACTAACTCACAATGATTAAATTAATGATAAATTAATTTGTCAGTGTAAAACAACAATCTATTAAATTATAAGCAGTTTTGTGAAAAACTGTGAGTATAAAACTTTCAATTCTCAACATTATATAAATAAAATACAAACATGATTTAACTATTAGATTTTCAGCTGGAATTATAATTTGAATAAAATACACAAGATTCATTGATTTTGTTGTATGGTAAATGCGTTGCACTATATAAGTTGTTATGATGCTATGAAAAACTCTCACGCTATAGCATGATTATTTATTGCTGGAGAATCGCCTTTAATTCCGATATTCAATATTAAATTACTTGAAAATCAATATTAGATAGCATGAAAGTTATAAATACGATATCATAACCATCTTTGTTTCCCTTCTGCCTGCTCATATAACATAATACTATTATTTATACCGAAAGAAATAATTACAATCAATGGTAACAGAAAGAAAACAGAAACTACAGCCATCAAGGTTTGCAAATCTAATGCATTAAACTTAATTCATTTATAATATATATTATACCTATCTTCCCTCCGAAATAAATCAAATACATCGGAGGCGGCTCTTAAAATCCCTGTCCTGTCTTCAAGAATTCATAATGTAACTTCCAATTAAAGCACGTAAGTGGTCAAAATACAATTACTGGCTAAGTTCGAAGCAGATGTACAAACACATAGATTAAATATTGATCACGAAACTTGAGGAAACCAATACTCCAACATTGTAGCATGCTTCTTCGCGGTATTCTGTTGTTGAGTAAATTAATTGGTTTTCCGAGTTGAGAGCAAAAGTACTAACAACAAAATCCTTCAACAACTTAGTTCAGAGAGAGCGAGAAAGTAACCAATTTCGATTCAAGTATGGAGGAATTTATTGGAAAGTTCTTCGGGGAAAGGGGAGAAAGGTAAATGCACATATATGTAATTTTGAATATGAATATTTATTTTCTGATTTTTGTAATTTCATTGAGATTTTCCGAGCTTTTAGTTTCTCCAATTCTTATTAATCAATTTTAAAGATAGAACTGTATTACTTATACCGGAATTTTAAGTAAACTTTCAAAAGATATATTTAACTTTTAAGAAAGACAATGGAAATATTCTTATACATTAAAAGTTTTAAATTTAATTATGTAATCTTACACTCAAGTATCATACAGTAGAAAGCGCAACGCATACTATGTTTTCCGTATTAAATGTTATTTATAATATATCTATATTTAATTATTATTTGCATTATGCAATTCTATTATTTTTACATTAGATTTTTTAAAATACATTACATCCGCGCTTCTCAAACTTCTAGTATTTGAAATCCAATTTTCAATCATAATTTTTATCCTGGGCCCCCCCCCATACAACAACAATGAATTCAATGTAATAATAACATACTTTGAAGCTAAAGCTACAATAAAACCATAATTATAAACCGTAAAAATTTTAAAGATACCGTAAAATCCGGCCTATAACGCGCATCTACTTTTTTACGAAGAAACCTTAAATGTGGGTGTGCAATGCTCTTATGT
>BMAV01002316.1:236133-277463 GCA_019973955.1 Trichonephila inaurata madagascariensis
TTTTTTTTTTTTTTTTTTTTTTTTTTTTTTTTTTTTTTAATAAAAAGTATTTCGATAAATGTAGATGTCTATTTTTTTCTTATATTGATCTCTTTTTTTTAATTTTTAAGCTATTATTTTTATATCCAGCGTATAACGCGCACCCGAAAAATTCGATCTTATTTTTTTGTGTTAAAAGTGCGAGTTATACGCCAGATTATACGGTATGATTAAATTTTGTTGATGTGTTACTTTTAAGTTAAAGATATTTTAAACAATATTTTTTTTTAAACAAAAATATTTTTTTTTTGACTTTTTGATATTTTTGCGCCATCTGCGTAGTGTTATCACGCCTACCTGAGGGAGCGCATCCCACAATTTGAGAATCATTGCATTACATGCATAGTTAGTTCAAAATTCAGAAAGAGAATACTATTA
The DNA here is from genome assembly GCA_019973955.1 of Trichonephila inaurata madagascariensis. Lineage (NCBI taxonomy): Eukaryota > Metazoa > Arthropoda > Arachnida > Araneae > Nephilidae > Trichonephila > Trichonephila inaurata. Next base: position 236,551 of record BMAV01002316.1, read on the forward strand.
AATTTAATGAATATAACTGAAAATTATTGTCAGTTTTTGGAAATAATTAAGAAGCATACATAACTTATAGATATTTAATTTATTTTAAGAATAAGAATATTTTTATTTAAGAATTTGGGAGGTTTATTATTGTCTTCATAAATTAATATGACTGATAAACCTTTTAATATTTCAAGTTAATATCTTCAAACTTAGTGATACATTATATTTATTGGTTAGAGTGTTGAAAGTTAAAGATTAAACCACAAATATCATAATCACAGGATCAATATATCCAAATCATATAATCTACCATACCCTCTAATCATAATATACCAAATATCATAATCGAAAAATACTCCGTCTCAAACCCTTCAAGTTTAAACACAAAAGAAAACTGTCATTTAATATACATAGTACAAAATAAAACAAAAATAAGATGCATTAAATGCAATACCAAATTCGCATCCAATAATATCTCAGAAAATATATCAAATTCTTTGTAACAAATAAATGTATATATTTCAAATTCGCTTCAAATTCCGCCCTTAAAATTTGCCGCCGAGGGCAGGGGTCTGGATTGTCCGGCCTTAGAGCCGCCCCTGTTGTGATTAAACTATAAGAATCGAAAAAATTATTTAGCTGCCAGAAACTAACTAGCGGGTTGTAGGGCATTCACAAAAGCAGACATTTTATCTCTTTTATTAAAAAACCACTAGAGACCATCTTATGAAAGAACACTAGATATAAAGATTAATATAAGCTCCTGGATTATTGACTAACTATTAGAACCTTTTGAATAAACCTCTCTACTTCAATTAGATTTATTCACTTAATCTCATTAACATGTCACGTTTCTTCAGTAAGAAGGTAACAGTTAAGTTTTGTGATAACAACAAAGAAAGCCCCTGGTTAGTTTCAAGAGGGAAACCTTGCTAGATATCCCATTTACAGGATTGAGAATCCTAAGTTTTCCATATCCAAAAATAACCCTTTATCCAGTTTCATTTTGATATCTTAATCTTCTTATATAAGACTGTAACAGTTAATCCAATGGAATAAATCACAATGATAAAAACCATTAAGCTGTGGAACAAATAATAAGTACTTATTATTGCTATTTATATTTACCATTCGCTTGTAAAAAAATTATTACCATTTAGTTATTGTAAAAGAGAATTAAAGTTATGATACATTTATAAAAATCTTTATAATCATTAAGTTCTGTGTATCCCTTAAGATTGCTTGGATAATTACCACTAATGTAGTTTTTTTCTCTGCATCGATGATCAATAAAATAATTAGCTAATTCTGTTATTATGGTAAATAGATTGATTCTGGCTACAATTATGCACTTTACGAGTCATGCATGTCTACACATGCGAAACATTTTTCCCGTTAATTAAATAATATATAATCTAGCTCGTAATTAAATGAAAAAAAAACGAATTATTTTATACCAACAACTCAAGTTTTCTGACAGATCAATATAATGAGTAATAATTATTCGATCTCACATAATTCGCGCAATTATGATCAACTTACGCACAAAAATTGAAAGCCAGAGCTTTTAAAGACAGACATATTCTAACTATACACTCTGTATTATCCGCGAAAGCACCAATTAAAAAGAAATTACGTTACTTTCAATTGCATTATAAGTTAATTTTCTCCCTTCTTTCTACTTTTTTTCGAAAAAGGGAATTAGTCGAAGATTTTTAAGACTAGAAAATTAAATATTACTAAAAGAGATATCACGGAACAGGAAAGGGTACTAAATTGAAAATGATTCAACCGATTTAAAGAGATAAATGATCTAAGGGAAAAGCTTATTTATTGCTTAATAATATGTATTTTCAAAGATGAAAGTATAGCAATTTGCATAATATTTTCGAATTTTTTTTCTTTTTATTCTTTTTTCTCAAAAATAAAGTTTGAATTAATGCACTTTTATTAAAAACGAGCCTTTTAGCAAACTTTCACTGTATAATAAGCGTAAAAGCACGGAAGATGCGTTGGAAGTAGCGTTCAGTTTATTAAGTTCAGCTTGAGTGAAAGTAAAAGTGGGGAGATTAGGAAAAAAAATCTCTGAGGAAAAGTCTTCTAGGATAAAAAAAAAGAAGAATGATTGCATGATAGAATTGACAGGTACTTATTACACTTCCAGGAAAAGCTTCGTGTTTTCAGCGCTTTTACAATTTGACCCCGAGAATTATGGAACTAAAAATAAGCGTAAAATATACTCTGGGAATAAATTACTTATAATACGTTGAAAGTAGTAGGAGAAAATGAAGCCGCTTAGATTTTGTAATATGCGTTTCAGAACTCGTAGAGAAACGTAGCCAAAATTCTTTTGATAAAGAATTAATGATAATTGAGGTGGAATATATTTTGCATGATATAAATTTTGAGTTTTTTCATTCTATTTGGCTAAGTAGACTTTAAATTATCTACGAATTATAATCGGATATGAAGTATCATTAAAAATTTCCCTTCCATTTACTCATGTTCCGAATTTCAAAAATATACATGTATAAAATGAAAGTAATATCTCATCTTTCGAAAAATTATTTCTCATAAAAAGGAAGATCTTAAAACATTTTAAACATATTATAACTAAAATTCGTAATACTTAAATATTAAACTGGGGATCACATCCTGAAGATAATTCAAAAGAATTTTTAATTGGACCATATTATTTCAATTTATGCTTGTTTATAATATAAAATTTTAAAATCAAAACATTTTTTTTTAATTTAATGTACAGTCGATTTTGCTTTTAACAAATACGAAGGAGCCACCTTATTTGCTCGTTACAGCCGAATGCTCTTAATAAACGGATTTGTAAAATAAAAATTCATACACGTTTACAATAATTACACTTTACGTTTGTACAATAAAACACAGTTAGTTAATTTGCTTTGAACTTTCTTACTGTCTCATTATCCTGTGTTGTTGTTAATTGAAGAAACTTAATGGCTTGAAAATATTGTCACATGTACCCCTAGTTTTTAAAGATTTTAGAAGTTTTTCTGGACACTCAAAATCCATTGAATGTGTTCAGGATGGTTCTGCTTGAAATTCTTAACATTCAACCAATGAAACTTTACGTTTCAACATCGAAAGATAAAATTTGACAAGCGAACTTTTTATGAGTGTTGTTCAAAGAATGACCTTCGCTCAAAACCCTTACTTAACACTCTTAAACACAATAAACCAGTGCTTCTCAAAGTTGCAATACTCGCGACCCAATATTCATTCATTATTTTCAACGCGCCCCGGCCTGACTTGGGCAATGTACTGAATTCAATAATACTATACTTTGACGCTAAAACTACGATACGACTTCAACCTCTTAAGAACCCCCCGTGTATATATACGTCTCGCTAAGCCAAAGCCATTATTTCTCCAGAAGTATATATATGTCTTTCCAAAGTACGATTTTTTCTTTGCACTGCTATCCGTAAAATTATTCCAAGACATTGGAATGCAATAAAAGGATCTTGACAATGTTTGGGAAGGATTTACTTATTCCAGGTTATTTTTGATCCTTTATTCCTCCCCAATACATCACATACGCGTGTCTACGTGGAAAACGGTTGGCATTGGGAAGCGAATTGCGAAACTTATGATCGGCAGTCAAGTTTTAATTATAAACGGTACAAAAATTATCAAGATAAGTGTTAATTTTTGTTATAAATTATATATATGACAAACCCATAGGGTCACTGGTAATTAATAAACTTGTTTTTAACTTAAAATTGTTAAATTAATTATAAAATACATTGTGTATCACACTGATATATTTATAAGTGTATTGTATCAGTGTAAATGTGTATTTCATTTTTTATCATGTCAGAATGTATTTTGTTTGTTTAATTTCAGTAAATTAATAACTTTTTTAAATAATCTTTTGTTCTCGACTTTTCAATAGGCTCGCGCCCCCTTGTAGAGTTGTCACGCCCCCTAAGGGGGGCGCGCTCCACAGTTTGAGAAACACTGCAATAAACTTTCGTCCATTCGGCAACTCTCCGTCCGTCTCCACAAGCTCGTAGTGGGATGTCTTCGCACGTGTGTCCCACAAAATGAAAAAGGCTGGTATCACAAGTTCGGGCGATTTACAACTCCTCACAAATTTTCGATTGATAACGGAATGTTAAAATAATTTCCCCAAGAAATGGTGGGGCTTAATGGTTAAGGTCACTGACTCGTGGTTGGCGTGTCATGAGTTCGAGCAAAGTGCTTCTAAAGACCAGTCGTGAAAAGTGGGTCGGTGCACTTTAAATCTGTCGAGGCTCAAACATCCTGGTTACTTGATAATGGTTCAAAATTACAAGGTATATCACCAAAGGCCCTTATGTAGCTTTGTAGTGCACGGAAAATATTAAAAACTGTTATTAATACATGACTCTAAATCTGTGGGACGTGTCCCCTTAGGGGAGCCTGATAATACTATGTAGAGGGTGAGCATATGAAAAAATAAAAAATAAAATATTATTTAAAAAAATATATAAATTTACTGAAACGAAGCATAATACAATATATATATATATATATATATATAATAAAATACACATTTACACTGATATAATATATCTATAAATGTAGAAAGGAAAAGTGACATAATAATTATCCTATTATATTAAGTTGGGGAAAAAGAGAAATCCATTATTTTTTCGGTAGATGGCTGTAGTGTCGATATCTCGTGAAGTATCGATCAAACAATTTCACATTTATGCTTGTTGTCAAGGTGAAATTTCATACTAAAAAAATTATTTTGCTGTTTTTTTTGTTTGGTCCATTCAGTTGTGAGTTTCAGGGTGTTAAAAATGGAAGTCAAAAAAGAGAAAATTCGGTACATTTTGCAGTTTTTCTTTGATAAAGACGAAAATGCAAGTCAGGCGACTGAAACTGTGAATTGTGTTTATGGTGGCGATACTGTAACAGCTAATTATTTGCAATTTTGGTTTCGTCGATTCCGTTCAGGCATTTTTGATGCGCCCGTCATCTAAAATGTCGATAAAATCACAGAAATAATTGACCGGCATATTATTAGTCGTAGCGTTATCCCAGGAGCTAAAGATCGACCATAAAACAGTTTTAAGCCATTTGAGCAAAGTTGGATTCATAAAGAAGCTCGATGTTTGGATGCCACACCAATTAACATAAAAAAAACTAAAAATGATGGATCGAATTTTCACCTCCGGAGCCCTGGCCAAACGGAATGAAATCCACCCATTTCTTAAGCGGATGGTGACTGTGGATGAGAAATGGGTCACATACGACAATATTGTGCGAAAACGATAGTGGACAAAACGCGATGAAACAGCTTAAACGGTGTCCAAACCAGGACTAACATCCAGGAAGGTTCGACTGTGCATTTGGTGGGACTGGAAAGGAATCATTTATGACGAGTTGCTTCCGTAGGGCCAAAAACTAAATTCAGATATCTACTGTCAACAACTGGACCGTTTAAAGATAGTGACTGACCAGAAGTGGCCAAAATTGGCCAACAGAAGAGGTGTTGTGTTCCATCAGGACAACGCCACGTCACACACATCTGTAGTGACTCACCAGAAACTCCAGGGGCTTGGCTGGGAAGTTTTAATGCATTCACCATATAGTCCGGACCTGGCCCCAAACGATTACCACTGCAAAACTTCCAGAGTCATAAAAAATTGGGATCAAGAGAAGATTGTGAAAATTGATTACTAGAATTTTTCGTCAATAAAGGCCAAGACTTCTATGAGAGAAACAATATGAAGCTTCCTTTAAAATGGCAACAAGTTATACAACAAAACAGTACATATTCGACCCAAATCGGACAATCTGAAACATGTTAATCAAAGTTTTGAATTTTATGCAAAAATAATGGATTTCTTTTTCCCCAACCTAATATAAAATATCTATTACTTAAAAATGTAATTCTTATTTTGAAAATTTGTACGAATGTTAATTAAAGCCGTATTTTAACTTTAGTTTCAAAGTATAATCAAGTTTCAAGATATAATTATTGCAGTGAATACATTGTTATTGTTTCAGTGAATACATTGTTATTGTCATTGTTATTGTTTGGGGGAAGGGGCACGATGAAAATTTTGATTGAAAAGTGGGTCACAAATATCGAAAGTTTGAGAAGCACTGTATTAATGTAACTCTCACTCCTAAGAAAATATTAGCTGAGTTGAAGTAACAAAAGTGAAAAGTACTTTTACGAACTTAGCGAGTTATGATTCCATAAACATAATATAGTGCCAAAAAGGATTTCTGATTTCCCCTTTGATTTTCCCCTTTTTATTACAAGCGAGTTGTACTGTAATTGTGTGTCTTGTGGATCATAATGTACCATTTATACCAGTGCTTCTCAAAGTTACAATATTCGCGACCCAATACTGAATCCTAATTTTCATCGAACCCCCCTCATACAGTACTTTAACGGTAAAACTACGATGAGTCTTTAACCTTTTTAACACCCCCGGTGTACATAAATGTCTCACTAAGCCAAAGCGTTTATGTTACCGGACGTATATATATTCATGTTTCCAAAGTACGATCATTTCTGTGCATTGCTATTCATAAAATTATTCCGGGATGCTTTGGAATACAATAAAATGACTTTGACAATGTTTTTCGAAGGATTTACTTATTTCAGATTATTTGCTTTTTTATCCCCTTACCCCCAATAGATAACATAGGCGTGCTAACGTGAAAAACAGTTGGTATTGGAAAGCGAATCGCGACAATTTTAATCGGCACCTTAGGGATTACTTATATGCCACAAAAATTATCAAGATAAGTGTTAATTTTTGTTTTTAATTACATATATGACAAGCTCATGGTGTCACTGGTAGTTAATAAACTTGTTCTTAGCTTAGTATTGTTAAATTAACAATTAAATATATTGTGCAGCACTAATATATTTATAAGTGTAAAATATCTGTGTAAACGTGTATTTTATTTTTTATTATGATAGAATGTATTTTGTTTGTTTACTTTCGGTAAACTAATATATTTTTTTAAAATAATCTTCTGTTTTCAACTTTTCAATATGCTCGCGCCCCCCTTTTAGAGTTGTCACTCCCCCAAGGAGGGAGCACCCCACAGTTTGAGGAACGCTGATTTATAATGAATAATTAAATATAAAATGATATAATTCCTTTGATTTAATCTATAATAGCATAAGCTGCGACTGAGAGTGTAAAATATTCATTTTACTTTTAATACTTAATATGAACTAAAATATCAATACAGTTGCCTATTTGCACATTATTGAAGAAGTATTATTTATTCTCAAACATGGTTTTATGGCATTAGAAAATCTGTTTTTCAAATAATCCCGTTTGAAGTTATTGGAAATGAAAGACATTAATTGTGATAATTTAATAATTAAACAAACATTATAATTAACAATAAATCCTTTTGAAATTTTTAATTGTTATATTTATTCTCATGCTCGACATGCTATGTGTCAGCTTTGTTAAACGTGATTTCAAATCTTGTAACCGTCTGATTGGTATTTCGTGTTTCCTATCAACAATCCCATTCAATACTTCAGCGACAACACTCTAGTAATGCTTGTTTGTCCTGAATAGTAAATTAACCGAAACACTCAGAACTGTGTTTAATTCGAAGCTCTAAAGAAGGGGTTTAAGTTACTGTGAATATAATTTAAATATTAGAAAATATTTCATAAAAATTGTACTTATAATTTTGTTTTATATATATATATTTAAATTTCCATATTTTCATTTCATAGTTAACAATCAACTACAATATGGCGCAAAAAATTAAAACCAACGCATTAGAAATGTCACCAAATAATCATTCAAGTAATAATTTATCAAATAAATTCGATAAAGTATAAATAACCGCTTAAAATGGATAAGTTGAAAAAAATTGTTAAAGCTTCTAGTGTAATTATTCTTTTTTCTGGCATTGTGTTTTATAATGTTTTGTTATTAATCTCTACATTATAGGTACATATAATATATGGTTTTACATTTGCAATTTAAAAAAAAAGTCTTTAATAGAACCAATTGGAAAAATAAGGATTAAATGTCTTTAAGTGCTTTTTTGCAAATTGCTTTGTTGCTCACACCAAAGAAACGCGAGGATTAATGGCGCATTGTAAGTTGCATTAATCCCTCTGCATGATGGGTCTTTACTGGCGTCGATCCCCCGACTCGACAATGAAGACAACGATTTCGTCACCATGACTAACAGGATATCGCGGCTACACAAGTTTAATGAAGAAATAAAACAGTTTTATCACTTCACATTAGAAAACCCATTACTTTTTATTACTGATAATTGCACAGAAGTTAATATTTATGAATAAATATATGTAGCTGATTAATTTCATGAGATAAATAAGTTTAATTACAAAGTTAAAATGATTAAAAGCAAAAATTATTTTTTTAATCAAAAATTATATTTTGTTTCAAGAAAAGTACGGTGAAGAGTTAACAAATTATCTTATCAAAAAAAAAAAAAAAAAAAAAAAAAAAAAAACTGTTAATAGATGGAGAATAATTGAAAAATGTTATTTTTGAATGACACGTTTGTTATTTATCATAAATATATAGAAGTGATGATTATAAATATATATATATATATGGTCCAGAATCTAACAATGACCTATTTATTGCACTTAGATTTAGCATGGGATCTGCATTTTTAAGTGCAATTTTTAGGTAAGTTACCTCTATCTTGTAATGGATTTAGACATTCCTATCCATTATTTTCAATATGTTTTTGCTCAGTATTATTACCATAAAGGCGGAAGGTTGCTTGACCACAAAACATGTTCAAACCCTCATTTATATTCATTATTTTATATATAAGCTGTCCTAAGTCAGCAAAATGATTATAATTCTGTAGCATCCATTTTTAAATCTTCGATTGCTCATGTGTCCTTCATTGTGTGGTTTTCTTACTGTCTCTGTGTTTTTCGATTTTGATTGATGGATATTTATCTCTTGTTTGTAGAGAATTAGACTATATACATATGTATGTGTGTGTATATAAATGTTGTATTTATCTATACACTGGTTCTCATAAATTTTAAAAAAAATTACAAAAATAGTGATAACCTACTCCAAAATAAGACAATGTCCCTTAAATTTTAATATGTTGGTAGGTAGAAGAAGCTCTGAACGATATTACCTTATATAAATTAGTACAGACGCATTCCGAATACGTTATTTGCGAGGAGCGTAAAAATGGATGCCTCAGAGCACGGCGGAAATTGTCGCTGCGTGTCTGAGATTAGAAATCAGGTATAGAGAAATTGTAACAATGACCCCTAGGAATTATTTAACCAAAGAACTACGATGACGAGCTATTGGAAGACTAGAGATAGGACTAAGTCAGATAGAAGTAGCTAGATGGCTGCATGTGAGTACGTCTGTGATTCATAGACTTTGGAAACAATTTCAAACCTCGGATTTGGGATTTAGGAGGCTCAGTCAAGGACAGCCACATACTACCAAGAGTGCTGATAATACTTGTCCTGCGCATGAAAGAATGGAACCTAAACTCCGGCGGAACTCAAATCCTCTCTCGGTGCAAGCTCTGGAAGTTTGGTATCCAGGTCAACCTTGCGTCGAAGGCTTCACGAACGTGGTCTTTATGCGAGGCGATCAGCCATTTATGTCTCTATCACACGTGGGAACTCTTACAGTGGGCACATCAACATGACCACTGGACGCATGTTAAATGGAAGTTTGTTCTTTCTTTACGGATTAGTCCTAATTTAGTTTGGAAAGCGACAGTAGGCGTATTTACATCTGGAGGGACCCTGGAACTCGTTTTCATCCTTGACACAATCGTGAAAGAGATGCATACGGATCAGGTAGTGTATGAATTTGTGGTGGCACTTCTTTGGTTGGACCCACATGCCTCCATGTGTAATGCCCACACCTACATCTATAAATATGACATTCTGGATGCTTATCTGCTCTCTTATGCCGGGGATATGGGTGATGCTTTTGTGCTACAGAATGATAATTCTTGACCACACAGGTTTCGCAACATGGATGTTTATGTTAAACAGGAAACGATTCAGTGCAAGCAGTGGCCAGCTCGATCACTGGAACTTTATTTATATAACACGTTTGGGAAGCTTTAAAACGACGTGCAGCTGCTCTCAATCTCCCTCCTAGGACCCTAGTTACGCTTTCAACTGCCTTAAAGGAACAATGGCTCTCACTTCCTGCAGAATTAATAGACTACATATTTTATAGCATCGATGCATGTGCTGTATTGCTTCTCATTGGGTCGTACCCCATATTAAAAGTATTTTCACAATACCAAATTGATCCATCCGATTTGTTCATTGTAATATATATATATACTGATTTCTATAATAACATAATTGTCTGATGATTTCTTTTTATGTTATTTTATACCTTCCTATGTGTTGTGTAATGTATATAAGTTTCCTTAAATTCTACAGATAACTTTTTGAGTTATCGTCTTTTTTGTAATTTAATTCATAAAAACCAGTGTATACAAATTCAGAATTTAATCCTGTGTAACTATACATATTTGATCCATAAATTCTTATCCAAATCTATTTATATATTCTGTCAAATTGCACACTGAATAAAAATGAATCGAATCAACTCTAAAAATTGCATAAATTATGCATTTATTTGTACAGCGTATTCAAATTAAAAGGAATTATTTTCAGTTAAAGTTACTCACACCTTGCCTGTCTTAATACAGCCAAATAAATATATGTATATGATTGAGAAAGAGATATATTTCTAGATAATTTGCATACACATTTTAAGCATATTTGGTTAAAAATTAGAGATAATGATTGTATTATCATACATAACTATTTTGAATAGGAAAATATTACTTCATGTTAGCATAAGCACAAAAGCAGCAAAATATTCTAGCATAAAAATCTGTGTATTAATGGATCTCACTCTATAAAAAATAAATAGTTTTTTTTTTTTATAATTAACTTTATTAGGAATTGTTTTTATTTTTTTCCTAACTTTCAATAAATAATTTTAAGAGTGAAGTCTTCTTCTTTCGTAGCAATCATATTTCTTTAAAAGTATATTCGTAAAAGATGACAAAATTACTAGACAAGCGATTTATGACTTAGCCCTTGTAATAAGATTTTTTTCCCTTCACTTGTTAGGAAAAAAGCCATTTATCATTTTCAATCATTTTTCGGCAAAGAAGTGCCAAATTGTAAAGGATGGATGTTGTTAGAATCGAAAATCTCCCTGAAACAAGGCAGTTATTGTACATTAATCACTTTCTTAGTTTCACATTTTATAAGAATTCGAAAGAAAGACTTCATATACAGTGTTCAGATAAGGTCAAAATAGTATTTTCACGCACCATTATTCTGTACTTATCAACAGCTTAAGGCGGCAGCCATTGACCTCGGGTCATCAGTGATGACCTTGGAGGTGACGTGTAAAGAGCAGGATGATGTGAACTGCCCATCTTTATGTCGTTTCAAGCCAGTAAAAATGTGCAAGAAGGAAAATTTCCACATGCATTTTTTTAGAAGGGAAATTTATTTATTAAAATAGTTTCTGAGATGTACTATTCAAAGAAATGTGTTTATCTATCGGTATCCCATATACTGATGAACGTCCTTCAGAATGCTATATATTAATGCCATATGTGCAGTCTTTAGTTGAGAAGGTACGTTTATTGGACGCATGAGTTGTAGCCGGTAGCATTAGTGTTGTTTTAGGTGCGAGTTTTAGTTATTGTTCATAGTGGTTATACTTGACCGTGACGTCATAATGTTTTCGCTTTCCGAGTCACTACTAAGAGTTAAATTCCCTGTGATATTAGCAGTTGATTTATGGGCTGGGTGAATTGATAGCTTAGAGATTTGTTCTGAACATATTTGTGTTCGAAGAATTGCGCTTCGTGACATCTTTGACAGTTAAAATGAACGGGATTTTTTTCCTTCATTTTTCTTTATATATGGTATACCATTATGTACCTGATTTTTATTGTTTTATCTTAGGTATTCTAAAAGAGGCGTATTACGCACATTTAAAAATAACTTCAAATTTATACAACCTAATCTATTGAAATACTGAAGCAGCATTATTTTTTAAAAAGGTTTAAATAGCCTTCATGACGATACACAGAAGATAACTTAGTAATAATAGGATATGATTGCAAGAACATCATAACAAATAAGAAATTATATGTGTGCGGTCCCTTTAACACGCCGAAAACTGTCTGATAGGCACAATATGCCATAATGGGATTTGCCACATAATACTTTTGATACTATAAAATTTATAATTTCAGAGAAAAATGCAAATAACCTCAAAAAGATATCTACATACCAAAATACATGCATTACCTACATTCATTTTGATTATTTAGTCTATAGCGAAGTATTTTTGGTCTGCAACGAATCATTACCTTATATAGTTGCAAATAATGATCACGTGAGTGAGAAATACGAAAATGAGAAAACGCTAATATAAGAAATGAAAAAATGCTAATATAAGTGAGAAATATTTTTCTCTTTAAAAATGATGCAGTATATTTTAAAAGATATTTCTCTAAAAATATAAAGAACTATCTGAAGAAAACGAAAAGAATAGAAAACACAAACAACCAGTTATATTTGTTTTATATTATTATTTGACAAATATTCTTTGAGTTATAGAACACACATTAATGATATTTTTCAGCTGGTATTTTCTTAATAAGTTAATCATCTAAATATTTATTGAATAAAATGTAGATTTAATGAAAGTTAAAAAAAAAATAAGTGTTCTTTCAAGAGATGCTTATTCGAATCTAACTTTTAAGTTTTTTCTGTCGTTTGTTATTTATATTTTAATTTTTATTTTGACTACATAATTAAACTTCAATTTAATTGAATAATTCATGTTTTTATTTACATTTTTTTACCCACTATAAAACATCAATTAATTATCTATAATTTCAAACATTGTGAAGTTTGTTATCATATGGGTTAAAGTGAAATTGTTTACTTAAAATTGTATTTTCTTATTAATTAAATTTCTAAAGATTTTTTGATAAAAAAAATAATAGAAAAACATCAATCGGCAAAATACTCCTATATGTAGAGCGAATAACTCAATACCCCTTATAAGTGGATAAGATATAAAGCAGTATTTCTGCTTACTAGTGCTTAAAATATTATTTGCTTTTCCTCTTTTTTTATGTTTGAAATCGTCGATACTTAAATTTCTTCTGAATACTTAGTTTCACTGAATGTAACTTGGGATATTTAATCAGAGAAAATCATTTATTCATTCCACGTTTAAGGAGCTTCTTTGATCCTTTTAGTTATAAATCTAAAGCAAATTATATCGTTTAAATTATAAAAATGGTTTTTTTACTAACGTGTTAAAAAAGCACTTGTTTAACAAAATTAGGCTAAAATTGTACATTCAATATACTGTTTTTTGTTCCTGAATTAGAGCTATATACATTTAGTATGCAGACAATGTAGGTAGATTAAATTTAGAATTTAAATTTTCTGATTCGTACTCTTTTCTCCAAAAGCAGAGTAAAACTAAGCATCATATGAAATTATTTTCGCTTTTTTTTCTTTCAGAAAATATATTAATTGCAATGAACTTTTTCTCGTGATGTAGTTTAGAATGAATTTTGAAAAGGAGAAGAGTTATGTGTGAGAAAAGTGTATTCTTTTATTGTTTTACTTCAGATCAGGAAGATTCAAATGTGTTTATAATTATATTTTTAAAACTAGAATTTTCTTCTTAGTGCTACAATAAGATATCTAAATTTTAATAAAAACATCAAAATTATTTCATTAAAAAAAGCAATACATTCACTTAACAATCTTTAATATTAAATGAATATGATATAGTAATTTTGATACCAAAAAAAAAATCGATAGTCATTTTATGTTTAAACATTCGTTTCAATTTAATTCAGATAAATGCTTTTATTTTATTTTTTTTAAAAAAAAAATGTCACTGCCATACTTAATAATGACTGCTCCACTATTTTAAAATTAAATATACACATTTGTTTAATAAGACTATTACTGATATTTTTAAGAATTATTAAAATTCGAACAATGCAAAGCTTTTTATAATTTTCTATTTCATTATTAAATGTATTAAGTTATTTTTTTTCCTGGCAAATATTCATTTTGCAATTTTTTACAACTAATTTTTAATGATTTTATTAATTTGCATTGAATGTTTGTTTGATTCAATTCAATTTCCGTCCATTAAATAATCATCACGACTTTTTATTTCCTTTTTCGTGGTGAAAATTGTAAAAAAGTTGTTCACCAAAACATTAATAGCTTTTAGTAGTAGTAAAATTTTCCAGTCAAATGAAAATTTTGCTCATAAAAATTTTAGTCAAAAATTGATTTCGTGGAAAAGTAAATTTGTTTTTTTATTGTTTAACTTGTTTGAATATTAATAAATCAGCAAATGCAATATATATGCTGAAGTGATAATTCATTATTATTGAGGTACATACATATTACGAAGTTTTACGAAAAAACATTGAATTTTTTGAAGAAAACACGATGAATGTTTAACGATAATTATAATTAACTCATGCATCTTTTATAACTTTTGACACTTTTAACTCCACTAAAAATTGTTCAAAAAATTTAGTGCGTTTCCATGTTAATAATTCTCTAAATTTTGTAAATTGATACTTATTTTTATTTATTTGATGTTGTTCAATAATATGAAGATGCAGCTAGAATAAATATGTGAGCGGTTTTGTATATTTTTAATATTTTCTTGAGAAATCCGGAAATTATTTAAAATTCTGTATTGTATAAACGGCTTTCAAAATAAATGTATAATAAAAAAAATCAGTTAAAATGTTATTTAAGATATATAAATTATATTTTTTTTTATAATTACTCATTTGATATCAAATTTTGACGTCCATTTCGGCATTGGTATGAGTAAAGTACTAGATGATTGAAGAAAGGCTATTTAAAAAAAAATCTTTGAAAAAGGTGCTCTTCCCCAAAATGCTCTTAATATGTAATACAATTTGTTTTAAAAAATGGGTATATAGACTCGGTGAAAAAACAGAACTAAATATGGAATCTCTTCATTGTGAAAAGAATTGACTTTAAAAAATGCTGATGAAAAAGGTCGATTACGTAACACAATTCCTAATTTTGCAGCACTTAGCAAAATTTAATTTTTTATTTTATTTTCTCCCTTTTCTATATACTAAAGAACATCTTTCCCGCATAGGTAGGTTTAGAAATTACAAAAAAAAAAAAAAAAACAATACACACTAAAGTGTATTTTGTTCCTTTCGTTCAATATTTGGCATTATAATTGATTTTCTTTAATTAAACATATATTTCTCTCTATCAGTATAATACTTTACTACTCTCAGGACTACATTTTAGGGATTCTTTAACCAATCACTTTGCTACTGGTGACCCAAGGTGATTGAAAGAAATAACCCAATTTCTCGATCACTTCTAATTCATTATCTAAATATCCCTTTCCTGGACTTCAATATCTTGGGTTATGTTACAAATATCAAAAATTGAAAAAAGGTATATCGTATTAATGAAAGAAAAAAAAAATCGCTTATATTTTAGTCATCAAAAATGGCCATACAAAAAATAAATTTACATTTAGATAAATTTTAAAGTTTGCATTGATTTTTAAAAATATAATAAATCGTCTGAATTTACTTCCTTCAAATTATGAAAGAAATTTTCCCTAATTTTTGATGCTCAAATATCATATAATCATATCTAATGTTTTGAAAATTCAGACTTATTTAAGAGAAGTTCTAAGCATAGGAAATATCAAATTAAGATAAATAACGTAGAAATGTGTGCAGTAACCTCCTGTCCATATACATCTATATTTTTAATAATATTAAAATTAAAAACATTTTCTTTTATAGAAAATACTAATACTATAGTTCATTACTGTTCATATATATGATTTTACACACATATTCATGTAGTAATTTATAGGATGTAAGTGATCTGCACCAAGTTGGTTATTTTTAGCTTTAACAAAGTTCATGTAATTAGGATAAAATTAAAAATAGGGGAAAAACATCAAGACATAGATACATATATTTACAGGTAAAATCTTTCTTCATAAAGTATTGATTTTCATCAAAATGTGAGGATAAGTTATTTAAAACATTTTTAGCAGGACTACTTTGCTGTGGATACTTAATTTGTTTATATAAATTGTCATTATAATTAATATAATTTTCCTTAAATTCTAAGCCAATATAAAATATTAAAGTTGCGAATCTTAATAACACTATTTAAATTGTAATGACCCTAATATTTAATATAAATATAAGTATATGTATCCGTGTTCGTGTACCAAGATCGAAAAATGGGAAAACTGGTACCATATACTCCACGTATTCGTTCATCAGCGAGAAAGTTCATGATATTGTGAGCAAAATGCGATTTGTTTTGATTTATTTAATTTTTTGTCTTTATTCTGCCTATTCCTTTGTTATTTTGTAGAAATTTTTACATTGATTGTGGCCACGTTAGCCAAATGGTCATGTTTGTGAACTGATGGAATTTCTGTCGAACTGTGGGTTCAAATCCTGGTGTCACGAAATATCCACTATGTAGAGAAGCTGATTCCCGCGCGCGTTAAATATGTTGATGCTCACATTTCTAAAATTTGCGTTGTTTGGAAATCAAGGGAGTAGGGTTGTAATTCAAGTTCGATCACAGTTCAATTTTATGAAATTTTTGTCAGCAGTCCTCGCATAGCTAGAAGGGGTGACGATAATAATAAACTTGTATATGCATACACAGATAAATGTAACATTATGAAACCTGTAATAAAATAGGAAAGCATGTTTAAAATTTATTTATTTCTTATTTTAATTAGAATAAAATTAAAACAAAATATTTGCTTTAACAAATTACATATTTTATCCAAAATAGCATTTTAATGAAATAAATATATATCTTCAAAAATGATGGAAAGTAAACACCTTTCATAAGTATCGTTTTGTGAGAATAAGAAAAGGTAAAATGTGTCTCAAGAATTCTTGAAACGATTCTTAGTTCCTTTTATATTTAAAATAAACTAAAGAGAGTACTAGAGCACAAACTTAGTACATTACTGTATTTATATAAATTTGCAGTATTAGCCGGATGCAAAACGCTCCTATTTACCCAAATCAATGCAGCGCAAGGAAAATAATCCCTTTTTCAAAGTTATAATTACAGTATTCAAAAATCATACGAAGAACAAAGCAACGTATGGAGAACAGAAGGAAAGCAGAGCACCATGTAATGATGTTTAGATGAAACTTCTTATTATAAAGTTCATTTAAAATTCCTTTTGTTAAGAAAATCATGCTTCTTAATTGAATATCTGAAGCGCATAAGCTTGTTTCATACTCAAACTATTCAGAAGAATTAAGCTCTGTCCTGAATCAAATTTCTTTCCTGCGTTACCACGATTACCAAGTCATGGAAATGTTTTGAAGTATAATGAAACTAAATCCTTTGTATATATATATGAATCATTTGTCTTGTATTTTGAAAACCTATTTATCTTTGGTTTTATATTTAACATTGGTCTTAATATAGTTTAGCACTATAGTTTTTGTTGAACCAGACCAATACTCAAAAATAAATCTTAGGTGTACAAATTGAAATGCAATACATATTCATAGAAATAATGTAGTCAAAACTCTTTGTAGTCATATTTCTAATAGTCTTAGCCTAAATGGTTTTCAATATTTTTTATTCCCGCTATAAATTATCTAAAGTTTAATATAATTTTATTGAAAAACATACAATTTAAATAAGATTAAGGTGTAATAAAATTTGTTCTAAGCCATAATGGACAAACTATTGGAGAAAATCTTTAGATGAAGCAATATTTTTCGCAGAATAATATATTGTCTGGAAACATTCCAAACAATGATTTTGTTTTCATTTTTTACTAATATAAGGGACTACTCAGAGCATTAATTTTTTTTTTCAATATAAAATCTGTTTAGCTAGATAAACATGGAGCTATAAAATAAAATGATTAAAGCTTTTAAGACCTTTATTCACAATTATGAATAGCTTTATAAAAGGAAAAAAACCCCTTTTTAATGCAATTCTTTGCTCCCTTCATATATTACACAATTATTTATTTATGTATAGAATTTATCCTATTCGCATTTTTTTTTCCTTTATAAGTGTTTTCATTTTCTAACACTATGTTTTATGTAAGAAATGTTTTATTAAGTCGCTAGATTTAAAAGACCGCTGTAACCCTTTGGTCAATATTGAATTTTCGGTTCAATAAGTAGGAAGAAAGGCGAACAGTTTCATAACCCTTGGTCTGAAAAAAAGAAAGTTTAAAGTGATTGGCATTTATGGGTATCTACAAACCATGTGTTTCTCAAAAAGAGCGATGAATAGGGGGAAAATCTCCTAAATTGATACCTGAACCAAATTCGTCCTTTAAGAGACAATTCATTAAGTTTTTTTAGAACATTTAAGAGAGTTCATTAAGTTGAAATGTGGAGGCTAATAAAAAAAAACCCTCAAGATCAATATATTATTCTTAATAAGTATATATTTTCGGTTTATAAAAATGATTTATAATGGAATTAAACGTACTAATTGAATTTATTGACTGCTTAGTTTGTATATGCTTGACTTCCTTGTAGCACCAATCTTAAGTATATAAGTTTTCTAAAGTTTTCGTTTTTTAATGCCCTTGAGATATGTTTATTATTTTTACGATTATTATTAAGTATAAATACTGGAGCAGAGATCTTACACATATTAAGAATTAATTAAAATAAATACAGTCAATTTTTTTGTTTCTAACAATCATTAAAATCTGGCTTATTATATGTTCATTAACATATTTTTGAAGTAATCGAATAGGCTGATTATTTGATTATATTCCTATGGAATTACGATTCATCTATACATATAAACTGTCGCACTTTAATAATAGTAGTAAAGAAATGAAATGCTGCAAAAATGGTACAAAAATTAAAACGGTTTTTGGAATAATGAGTATTTTTGAAAAACAATTTTTGAAGATAAATTGAAAATATAAACTACATTGCGTTAAGGATATCCATTGTATAAAGGCTGTCTCATTTGCTTATAAATAACATTCATATTTTTCGAGTTCAAGAGATTTAAAAGAGCTAAGGTATTGTCTTTTTGGGTAAAAATTATTTTGCAAATAATAGAACAACTTCAACACGTCGTTACGGATTTGTTGTCTCTCAAGCATTACTCTACAGGATTTGAATCAAGTAGTATTAATTTTATTTATATCATATAGAATGCCTTTAAAATAGTCTTACAAATTATCTTAAAAAATTCAGGGCTTCTAACAATATGACATAGAGTGTATAATCAAACTGTTAGTAATCTAGAATGATGAAATTTTTGTATAGAGCGTAGTATAGCTTTGAACAAAGAAATGTGTGCAAAGAGTTACAGAACTTTTTAAGTGTTTAAAAGTAATTGTTTGAACATTTTGTCAAGAAGTAACATTTCAACAATGGTTAGTATTATCAAAGGAATATTGTAAATGCACTGTTTTGAAATAATAATCTTTGAATCATTATGCATGATTTTTTACATTTTCGAGTGTAAAGATTCTTAATCATTTTTGTTCATTAACCAACCATTTTTTCTAGAGGAATTCAACGACAAACCAGTTTGAATTATTTCTCTCATGATTCCTTTCATGAATATCATAGCCATGTTTACCTTTGTTCACATTTTCGTTAGATATGTAATAAATTACAATGAAGAAGTTCATATGGTTTACATGCGGCTGTAATACAAAAAAATGTGAAATGGCGTAAACATTTGATGCATCATTTTGAAAGTGTTTGCGGATTTAGAATGACGTGACATCTCCCACTATTTTATCGATATTGATTTGAAGAGCAGGATGGTACATTATATGAAAAAAAAGCAAGGCAACATTCAAAAATCACAATAGCAACACATTAAGAGCGTAAGTGAAGCGTGGCATGAGCAAAGGCATTCGCTCCTCAATTTTAAACTTTTCAGCTTACTGAAACTGATTGAATTTTAAGAATGTCTGGAGACAATATGTAATTTAAAGCTTTACAAGTCAGTTGGTCGGATATAAAGAATGAAGCAATATTGTGTCAGCTTACTATAAAATTTGTCGATTTGGATTTTTACAATTTAGGTTGCAATTAACTTACTATTCCTGTTAAGTAGGAGGCTAAAAATAATAAGGGATAAAGCTAAGTCTTGGAATTTTCATGAAACCAAAATAAAAATTCTTAGTGAATTGGTAGTATCTTCATTTTGCTATGCTTCTTCACAAACACACGCATATGTAATATCTATATACATATACATATACATATAAATACATGTTTCTTTTTTTACCTATTAATATTATAGCGATTAATCTTGCTTAACGTTATGGTGTTAGTTTCCTTTGAATAGTGCATTTTAAAGGCTAGAAAATGAAGCATTTGAGAAGAATACACACATTCAGAGAGATTTTATTGAAGAATTTCCTTAATCTACTATTTTTTTTACATTATAAATGCACCTTATGTAAAATACATTTATATGATTCTTAACTTTTTCGTTCTTTTTAAACACTTAATACCGATGCAGTATTATTTGTTTATTTGAACATTATATGAAACTTTCAATTTGTATGTAAATGAAAGAAATATTTTAAAAATGCATGCAATTGCATGATATTAATCTCTAAGATATCAGATTTATAAAAGCTTATATATTTAAATTTAAATGTTTCCTGTTATTGAACATTCCTGCCAGTCAATTTGAGGCATGTATAATAATAATAAAAAATATATTTCATAGTTACAATCCTAAAATATTTTCAAATATTTCCTTAAATTCGCTCAGAGCGTTCTTAATGGTTTTCCAATGTTTCAAATATAAGAAAAAAGAAGCTACAGAAGAAGGCTAAGAACTAAAATTCCTCTCCCCGAAAAGAATTATTATTTGAAATCGAAAGATTTCGAATATTCCGCAAAACGTATCTGACATATAAATTATGTGGATTTTCCCATGAATTGGAAAAAAAAAAGAAAGAAAGAAAGAAAGAAATTTAGTTAGCTTGCGACCTGCTACATTTTTTCCCTTCCAGGTTCTATGTCCATATCTTTTCAGTATTTTCGTAATAAAAAAATGCACGTATAAGGAAAAAAAAAATCATTGACGAAACAGAAAATTCTATACGAAATTCTTTCTTTTCTTTTCCTGTTCTAGCTTTTTACGAATAGCCAGCACTGTTGGGTAATACAAGATTCAACCTGGAATCCCAAAGTTCTCTTTTCGAATTTTAACGTTGCGCAGAGTTTCTTTATGTCTTGTTGACCTCTATTTTTTGTCAGTGTGGAACCATTTTACCATCCAGTGCACGTCCTTATCTTGAGACTCTAAAATCTCCGGGACGAAAACGTATTAGGAAGACAAATAAAACAATACAGCTCACTGGTCGTATTGATTGAAGTTTATAAATGGAGAGAAAGGTTTCAAAAAGTACGTGCGCTTTGTGGGAAAATAACAGTTTAATAAGTCAATTGAATTGTTTATCTATTTCGCTCGTGTTTTGGAACAGGAAGGATTTCCCTGTTGGGACATAGAAATTTAATTGAATGCTTTGATTGCTTAAGTGAAGGTTAAAGGAACAGTTTAAAGAAAAAAGTCATTAAGAAGCATGAAGAGAGAAGAATTAAGTAATTTTATTTCTTATATTTGTGATAAAATGTTTAATCTTCATCATTCAATTAGATTACTCTATCTCTATCTCCATCTCTATATAGCAGTGTTTCTCAAACTGTGAGGCGTCAGCTTATGAAAAAGTAGAAAATAAAAGATTATTGTTTTAAAAAAATTATTAATTTACTAAAAAGAAGAAAAAAAAGAAAAGAAAAAAGAAGGAAATATATTTTGACGTAATAAAAAATAAAATACATATTTATATTGATATAGTACACTTATACATGTATCAGTACTGTACAATGTGTTTCATAATTAATTTAACAGTACTAAGTTTAGAACAAGTTTAATAATTACCAGTGATTTCTATAGGCATGTCATGAAATTATATACGAAGTTTAGCATTTATCTTGATAATTTATAAGGTTTATAATTAGAGTAGCCTTGTATCTTTACTTCAAAGTATATTAATTTTGAACTGTGAAAAAAACATGTTCAACTACACTTTTATATAAATTATTTTATACATTAGCTGTCCTAAGTCAGCAATGTTTATAACACTGCAGCATCCATTTTATAATTTTTAATCCCGGTTACTCATATATCCTTCATTGTGTGTTTTTCGTATATTGAATGTCTTTATAGGCAAATTACATTTTTCTCACATCGGACAGAGACATTGGGATTTCGCCCAGTATCATAACAAGAAAGAGTAAAGTTTGGCTAGCTGCAAAAATGGTTAAACCCCATTTTTACATAAAAGCTGTGCGCAGTCAGCGTTGCTTATTTTATAGCAGCATGCATCCTTCTAAGTTTCCAATATCTGTATGATTTTTTATCTTTAATGTTCAAGTCATTTTAGTCTCACTTGTGGAGATAATTAAAAAGTTCATAAATGCATTCAAATTAACATTCTTTCCGAGAGGTTTTTTCTTTTATTGTAAATAAATATTAATATAATTTTCCAAATCATTCATGGCTTAACATTCCTGGAACTAACATTTAAATTTAAAATTTTATTTATCTGCATTATTGATTATTTCGGTATGTTAAAAATAATTGTACTCAGTTTCTAATTACACATGTTTTTCTTTATTTGTCCACATGTTTAACATTTTAATTATCTTTCTGAAAAAAAATACATATTTTCATCTGATAAAGAAATGTTGTTTTAATTAAAATATTTATTTATGTATTTAAAATTTGATTAAATTTAACTCATATCTCCTCAATAATACTAATTAATATTTTTTTCGAAACTTTCAATGCAAGTATGCCACTGTTCTGTATATTAAAAAAAAGTCAATTTAATTTAGGGAGAAAAAGGTACAATTAAATTGTTTACAATTAGAAAAAAACATTACTTTATGTATTGGGTTACTTGATGCGATGTTTATATCACTGAATTTCTATGAGCTATAAACAAATTTGTAATAACAATTAGAATTTTTTTAAAAAAAAAATATTCGTATTCATTTGGTTAGTAGCATGAAGTAATCATTTTACATTTATTATATGAGTAAAAAAATAATGTATAAAATTAACCTATGCATCTTGTTAGACGAAATAATTTATTTGTGTAGGTTCTGTTCTTCATGATAATGTATTTGCATGCATACAGGAAATAAAATCAACATACTCAAGCAAAAATAAACAACAATCGAAATGATACAGCCCTTCATTTTTCTAGAACGATTCGTTTAACATATGAAACATAATACGAAATCAAAACGAAGAATTTTATGCTTCATAACCCTATTAAATCAAATATATTCATTTATGGAAACCCCAAACTCTCGTTTGCTGAAATATTCTTCTAAAGCGGATTAAGCAGAGATAAATTTACAAGTTGTAAAATCCCGTAAATCGAAAATCAATTGAAAAATCGTATGCAGCTAATGAGCACCCCCCCCCTTAGATAGAAAATGTAGTCTTTAGGCTAGATGGGGGGGGGGATTTATCTTTACTATCTTAGCATTAAAGAAAAAAAAAAGATTATTCCTTATTTATTCAAAAGGGGAGAACGTCATTTAAAGAAATTAGTTGAATTTACAAGTAATAGGAAATTACTCAGTAATATATAACATTTATATAAGTTATTACTATTATAAGCACTTTAGAAGATGCCTCAAAGCTTAGATCCTTTTCTAAATACATTTTATAGAAAATTAATATTTTTGGTGTTTGTAAATTGTTTCACACACAAATCTGTTTTTGTTTAATATTCTCATAAAAATTCGCAAATAAGTTCGAAATATTACCATTTTTTTTTCCTTTTTTTGATAGAATTACACTCAAGTAATGCAAAAATGCGTCTGAAAGCTAGACTTAAATTATTCTACATGATATCTTGAATTACCAAAGTGATTTTTGAGATAAAAAATGCTTCTATTTGAAAACAATTTCGCATTGCTGCATATTAAAACTGCTATACCATCAAGGTGGCATGCAACAAATGTCAAATTTGCATGAAAGTACAATATGCTGAGGTAAAAAAATCATTAGCATTATGGCTCATTTTAAGAATGCAGGAAGAAGTAATGCTATCTAGAACTTGTATAGAATGGTTCTCCTATTTGATCTAGCATTTAAATACAGGTTGTGTATAGAAACACAATACCATTTCTCGTTTAAGAAAGATGAATTTGGTTCTTATTTGTTGAAATTTTGCTACAGCATTAACAGGAGCGACGAGGGCTGAGGTAGTTTCGCTAGTTAAATGGCCACAGTCGCCAAGACTTTGCTGGCATTGTAATTGTCAGTTCTTAGATTCGAGTTAATTTTACTACTGTATATCTCCGTATAGGGAGGCTTAAACCTTTCCAGGTTCACATGCTACCATTATATGGAAGTTAAGAAAAATCTAAAATCATATCTCCGTGGTTTAAAAGTACAAAGTAAGTCGCTGATAGACCTCGATTTGTCTCATAGTACGACGATAATAAAAATAGCCATTCAAAAAACAAGTACTACAACTTATCGTTCCACGATATTGCAAATAGCATTGGTCGTGATACCGTAATTATCATACGAATATATGGCCCCAGAAGAAACGTACAGAACGCCATGCAGACTCTAAACGGTTTCTGGTGACTAAGTCTGAGAAAACAGATATCCTGTCTGATCGAACTTTGGGGAATTGAATAGTGCCCTGAAACAAAAAGTTTACTTGTGCATAGGGCAACAGAAAAAGTCCATGGGAGTTCAACGATGTCTGTAACACCACAGACTATCAGCAAGATGACAACTCTTGGGGCCTTCTTTGCAGCAGATGCAAAGGTCCCTACAATAGCGTGGTTAATGATGCTTATGAACCCAGTAGTAGCATTACAACGTTTTTCAATTTCTATTAGCTCGCACTGTCTGTATATATATTTATTTATATATTTGTATATTTATTTATTTATCTTGGTGGAATTTTCAATCGTTAATAAAATACATTTTAAAGCACTGAATTGAGCTGAAATTTTATATACAGGATCATTTTGGATAATAATACAATAATTTAATTATAATTAAAAAATTAATTGATTAAAACTAATTACAAATACAGCCACGTTGGCCACTTAGCGACCCTATTGGCGACTTGTGTCAAAACTTGTGAAAAGGTTTTTTTCTCACGTGTGTTAAAGCATTCAGTTGAACTGAAATTTAAAGGACACAATACCATACTTTAATGATAATTAAAAAAAACTAATTACCAATTAATGTTGTGATTCTGTCCTATGTATATACATATTTATATTAATTGTAACTATTTAATAAAAGTAGCTGAAATAAAATTTTTCGTTGTAGAACTAAGTAGAAATTGACTTAAAAACTATTTTTTTATATTACTTGTTTCAAATGAATCTTGTTTCTGTGCATAAAGTAATGTTGAACATTTCTTTGTGTGTAGTGGAATAGGACGAATTGCCATATGCATTTTGTCATCATAATACGAACCAAGCACCTGGAGTATTAAAAGTTATTGGGCACTCATTCTGGACACTTCTCGAACATATATCTGATATTTATGACAACAGATATTACGTATTCAGCATATTTAAGTACTATCGTTCTGTACAATCTTTGAGACTCTCATAACCTACTTTTCAAAAAGTCAAAACACCACCTCATATTTCTCGTATGTCTTGATCTTTCTCGATACAGAAGGTGTTCGACTTTACCCGTATTCAGAGAGCTTTCCAGATGTACCACCATTGCGAAAGTTTGGTTTTGTAGCAAATAGTCTAGCAAATCACCATTTGTTAGCCATTAGAAATGAGAAACTTCGTCGCAGAGTTAAGTGTGTATGGAGCGTACCTGTATGTGTCATTCAAGCTCATTCGATTCGTTTATCAGCCGTATTAAAACTGGTTTTATTGCCTGAGTCGGGAGCTTTTGGAACAGAATTCTGCACGTTACGCTTCCTAGAATGCCTGCAAATTTAATACTGTATTAATTTAATAAATGAAACTCTTCCATTTTCTTTTCTCCTCAGTAAAATGTTTTTATTGACCATCTGTGTGTGTGATTCTTATTATTTTATTGCATATTAAATTTTTTATGCTTAGTATAACAAAATCTACTAGTATTCTTAAAAAGAAATTATTCCCGTATGTTAAATTTACAATATGCGCTTACCTAGTAATATAAACATAACTCATTAATTTACTATTGTTTCTAAGACTTAGTTAAAATTTAAATATCTAAATAACTATTTACTATGAAAACTCTACTACAGATGTCTTTTAAGTAGTGTGTACTGATTCAATTTAAGAAAAATTTTATAATTATAATAAAGTTAGTCGTATTTTTTTTATTTTACTTAGTATTATTCTTATCATTTTTATTACTTACTACTTTTACTTTTTTAGTTTGCTATAATTCAATTACTTTGTTAGTTAAACATTGTTATAATTATTTAATTATTACAATATTTATTTAGAACCGACCCTATCGAGTGGTTTTATTCCGTCATCTAGCCATTCAAAAACAAGAATAATTATTTGATTATTACATTATTTGATTAACCTCTATTGATAATAATTGAAGAATTTTTAAATGTATATGTATATATATAATATACAATGCTCATGCATTATTACAATTATAAATTATTACCTACAAATCTTACAATTATGTATGCCAATGACATGTATTTTATTATCGCCAATATGATATCTCTATCGTTTATAACTAGTGTATTTTAAAAAATAAGAAAATAAATTTTGTAACAATATATATACACACAATATTAAAAATTAAACTATGTTAATTATATTCTAGTCACAAATTATTAAAATGAACACATATATACTTTTATTTTGTTTAAGCTCAAAAAGATGGCATGCTAATTTACTTTTGATATGTCATTTTCTTAAAACCTCATTATTTTCTTACCCCTTCAAAGTTTCTTTTTTTTTTAAATTCCATTTTCTTCGTATCTTTATTTTGAATTTAATGAGCAATGACATTTAAAAATCTTTAAAAAAATAGTGATGGAAATTCATAACATTAATCATACCTTTAGCAAAGTGTTTTGATGTCAGAAGTAATAATTTTCTATTTTTAGTTTTCATAATTTTTTTATTGGAAGATGCACAATCAATTCTTAAAATAAAATATTTATATATTTAACACTTGATTTTATTTTAGGTGAAGCAGCAGCTGATTTCAATAATGATATACTTAACATTAAAACAATATGTATATATTAACAAATTATCTGAATATAAAATACATTAACACCTCTCTTTCTTCTTGAGGAAGACAATTAAATTTCTCAAGATTATTTTTACACTGTTATCGCAATACACGTTAACTAATTGACACGGGGAAAATGATCAAAGCAGAAACGAGAAAGACAAATTTTTCTGTTAAAATGCATTAGCATATCTTTGAAGAATATTTCTCTGAGGAGTCTATGCAAATGTATCTATGAATACAAAGTATTTCATTTTCCTGCTAGAACAGGTAATTTTTTTTTTATTCCCTTTCTCATATTTTGAATGAATAAAATATTAAAAAAATATATGTTAAAAATGGAGAAAAATAATACCAACACATGCCTACAAAGGATTTTTTTTTATTAGCTTCTCTAACTTTTCTTATTTTTATTTCTTACTTATGACTATGTATCACACATCTTTATGAATAACCGAACAACTAAAGGGACATTAAGTTTAATAAAATTCACAGAGAAAAAATTTTTAAATCCAGTTTAGAAAAAGTTTTGAACTAATAAGCAAAAATAGCTTTAATTCGATAAAAGTAATACTTTTGCCACACAATTCTAGAATTTCTAAAAGCATATTAAATACAAATTTATGAAAACTTTTACTGAAAGTACTCCTTTAATATGTTATGCATAAATCTAAAACAAATTACTTTTTAAACTTTAAGTTGATTTAACATTTAGGATTACATTTTGGCACTGGAGCAACAAATAAAGTAAATTGGAAGAAAAATGTTAAAATTGCACGGAATTAGTTAAGTCACATATTAATATAGACCACAACGAATCAATGTTTACATTCGGTAAAAATATTTATTTTACTATTTAAGTTTTTTTTTTTTTTTTTTTTTGACAGAAAAAAGCCTTGTATAATCATCGTTAAAAGCAGCTCGTTTGTAATGTTTTAAACAATGCATATCAAACTATAACACTTGTTTTGCTGCTTAAGTTTAAGGCTTGTTGGAAAGCTAAAATCTAATTTTTTGACAATTTGAGATTTTAACATTTTCAAATTGTATATAGGTTTTAAACTTTCCAAAAAAATACCTTACTTTAACCTCTACGGTAAGTAGTATTCCTTAAAACTTATTTTTAAATAATTGCTGAAACTGGGCCAAGCCCATTTGAATGGTGAAAAATATAAGCAAATACTCGTTTTTGCTTAAAAGTTGAACGTCTGATATGAACCAAAATATTTATCTTTTAATGTTAATGGAGCCTTTTATTTTATTTTTTTTTATTTTCTATCCGATTAGAAGCCTCACTGTATACATTGAATTTAGTTTATCTAATAATAGTTAATAGTGAATTTTTTTGATGTTCAATGCATATTTTCTGAGAAACTACTATTCACAGATATGTAAATTTTTTACGATATGTTTATAATGATAGCTAATATATACTGAAAGGAGCTTTTTGTAAAAAACTCAAAAACTTATTTTTTTCAAATTTTTTAATGTGAAAAATGGGTTAAATTTCACTGATTGATAAAATATTTCATAATTATGAAAAAAATTTAAAATTAGCTAAAAGCTCATTTCAGTATAATGGAAAATATGGACTTTAATTGTATGAAAAATTCAAACATGTACATATAACAGATTTTGAGAAAAGGTACATCGAAATCAGCCAATTTAACATTGTCGGTATAGATGTTTCCAAATCCCCTTCAAAAACTTTCCGAATTAAATTAATTTTACGTAAAATACAGTATTTGTACAATAATAATAATAAAATAATATTTTATATAAATATAACTAAGACTTTCCTGCACAGCCTAAACTAGAATTTTTGAAAAATTCGCATTATTTTCAGAGTTACGATCAATCAAAGTAAAAGCCATTTTTTTTTTTTTTTTTGATTAAATTTTTTCTGCTTTCTGATATATTATATAAAATATGAATAAATCCGCCTCTAAATTACATATTTCAAAAATACTAGTTCAGACTCAGTACAGAAGTTTTTGCTATTTGTAGGCAAAATAGTATTATCGTAGAAGCATTTTTCATAAAAGAAGAATGTTTTTTTAAAATATCATTTTTCTTTCATTTTTCCCTTTAAGTAATTTTTTGCGCTAATAATATTCTTAAAATAGTTTTATAATATTCTAATTCATTTGGCACTAAACATAAAAAAAAAACTATTCATTTATACGCTATATATAAATTACAGTTCCAAAAGTAGTAGGATATCTTTAACTGTGTTATATCTGTCTATTGTATTAGAAAATATTTCGTTATATTACAATATACTAAAATGAATTTTTTCACGTGCCACAGCTTTAAGTTTATTTCCTTACTAATAATAAGAAAAAAAATATTGGAAATTTCTTTCATCACAGTTCATTTTGAAATAAACCCTTCAAATGTTATGTAAAATACAGTAATATCTCGACTTATTCTACACCGACTTACCCAAATTCGGAGTTGCGCGGTTTTAAATATCATCGATTCATCTTTTGTTTGTGGGAAAACAATGTTGAAATTGGTAATAGGATTGAAGAATTTGCCAATATTGACAGGAAAATAAATTAAAAAGTGAATAGCGATGACATTCAAGAACTACTGGATTCTCCTAATCAGGAGCTAGCAATTCATGAGCTCACAGAAATGCACGAACAAAGAGCAAGGCTTTGAAAAATTTGAGTTTTCAGACTCAGTTCAATTAGAAGAACAAATGGAGGTGGGTAGTTTGACAGAATGTGCCAAGTTTAATTGAAAAAAGAGTTCATATTTTAGAAAATATAGAGAACTATGTGATTATTTTTTCAACAAAACAAGGCGGAAAAAATATTAGTACACTACGAGGAAATTTTGTGGAAGAAAAAAAAACATATTTGAGCCAACAGACTATTTTGCTAGAATTTGTGAAGACTTCTAATTAAAAGTAATTTCGGCTTACATTTTTGTATGTTTATTATCTAAGATTTTATTAAATATTTTATTATTGTCTTTGGTCTCTGTCTCCAACTAAAAATATTAACAAATACAGTTGGACCTCTATATAAAGAAGTCGCTAAATCCCGGAAAAAAGTTCGTTATATGGAAAATTAGCTATAGAGGTTCATCTTTTAATATACTTTATAAACCACATAAAACGCATATTAAATTCATAAACACTATATGTTAAAAAGTAATTATTCACAGTTTATTTTAAATTAATATATGTTTATTTGATATATCTTACCCATCAAAAAAAGAAAGAAAGAAAGAAAAACTGCAAGAAAAAACAATGTCGTAAAATTTACTGTATTTTCAATACTAAGAAAATAATTTTATACTAAAAACAAATGAATTTTAAGGACATTTTATAATTTAAAGCATACACAAGTAATTTTAAACATACATTATTTTATAATTAGAACACGGGGACACGGGACAACTTCACTGAGGGGGAAAGAGGATATCGAAGATGTTTCTAGTAAACTGGGTAATGGGGGTTAAAGTTTGCACTTCTTGGATGAAATGTCCAGTACTTTATTGCTATCGGGGAGATAGGATCTAATAAAATCAGTTAAAGATTTATGACCACCATAAATTGTGTTTTTTTAAAGACAGAGTAACTTGAAATATTTTCAGAAATACTTTAACAAAAGGGAGAACAAATATTGAATCACAAAAGAAAAAGTTCGTTGTATAGAAAAGTCGCTTCGCTATAGAGAGGTTATTTTACGAAGAAAATCGTGAAATGTTCAAGGTTCCAGGAAAAAGTTCGCTATATAGAAAAATTCACAATATAGAGGTTCGACTGTATTTATAATCGAAATGACACACGACTCATACGAATTGAATTTACGTGGTTATCACTTAGTCCCCACTACGGCGTAAGTTCAGAGTAATACTTTGAAATATACTTAAGTGATTAAAAAAAATCCTGTCTTTATTTCTAAAAATATTATCCACTTGAAGTCTCAGAAAGAACGCACAAATTCTCCAACTTGAATGGATTGACTGTTTCCCATAGCAACCAACTGATACATTCTCCCAAACTCGATATAGTATTTTTCTGAGGCAGGTGGCACGAATTTTCAAGAACTTCCAGGTGTTACACAGAAACGGGCCAAATATTTATAAAATCCTAAAAGATATGGAGTAAATGGAAGAATTATTCTGAATCGGAGTCAGGCTTAACTTCAACACATGAAATATATATATATATATATATATACGTACACATATATATATATAATACCTTTAAAAGAGCTATAAATCAAAACATAACATCTGTATTTTATTTTTATCTCCATAGTATAACGTTAACAGAGAAAAAAAAACAGTTTCTGTGTTTTTACCTACCATTTTGTGTTTTATTGAAATAGATCGGTTAGAATGTTTATTTTTATGGAACAAAAAATTATTTGAATTCTTTTCGAATTGAACCATAGATTCGAACGAACTGAAGAAACTTCTGCATGGATAAAATTGCTATTTGCAACTTTCCTCTGAGCTTGATGTAAGAATCTCTTTTGAGACTTTTTTTATGAATATTAGAACAAATATTTATTTATAGATTTATTTCTATCCTTTTATGAACAGTTGCTAATTCTTTAACAGGAATACTAGACGAGAGAAAACATTGTATTTCGTTCCATATTTCTTTTTTCTCATCCCTGTATATTTATAAATCAATGCTTTCAGATATAATTTAAATGGGATCGAAATATACCTATAAACAGTTTAAGGAACGTATGCAAATCTTTTAATTTAAAGCATTTATCATCAGTGTATTAGATAAATAAGTATCCAATAATAGGCAGATCTTTTTAGAAACTATTCGCCTCTAAATCTATTATATTTCTCAAGCACTGATAATAATATAATAGTAATATAATAATAATAATAAAACTAAATTCTTTCTAATAAATACTTCCATTGAATAATTTTTTTAAGAAATTTGCTCTAAAAGAGTGATTAAAATCACACATAGATCATCTAAATTTGAAAAGAAAAGTATGCCGAACAAAGATGTGGTATCACACAAAACCTACCGAAGATAGCTGTTGAAATTTCTGTTATGATTTCTTTATCGTTATGTAATTTATTTACTTTTCCTATAATATACACACAACCGATCTTTCAATAATCACAACTTTTTCATTGCTAACCTGTCTAAAAAACTTTCATGGACTTTTTTAATCTACCTCGAGGAACAATTTGAACGTTTAAAAAATTCATGTACAGTTATATTCTCTGAAAAATGCATTCCTAGAATTATTTTAGGTATCCATTGATGATAATAAGCAAACAATAGTAAAATAATTATAAATAAATTATAATTAAATAAAAGTTAAAAAGAGCTAGCAAAATGGGAGACATGCAGATTATACTATGGACACGCTTCTGGATCTTTACTAAATCAAATAAATTTATTCTCTAAGAATTTATAAAACTTAATGAAAGAAAAAGTATTCATACTAAAAATTCAATTCACTCGTCCATTGAAAGTGGAAAAAGGTGATGCCCGTACATCAGTAAGAATTAGAATTTAATTTGATACAAAATTCGGTATAGATGTAACAGGTCTAATATCCTGAACATACAGCATAAAACCTAATTCTCAAATATGACCTTAAAATGTATTTTTCAATAAATTCCGCGGAAAAAATTCTTGGATTTTATGTAAGATGATAAGTAAATATATTTTGTGGCCAGATTTTTAAAAATTTTAATTGGCAAAGGAGCTTAGAAACGATTATCAGGAAGGATGACTAATTGTTCATCAGAAAGAAGAATAAATACAACTATCAATTCATTTTGGCAGATAGGTTGTGTAATAAGATAATTAAAAATCAAAGAGTCTAACATATTGTATACGAACTGTAAAAAATATATATATGTGGGAAATAAACAACGCAAAATACTGTAATTTGAAAAAAAAGAAGAAAAGAAGAAAAAAGTTAAACAAAAAAAAATAAATAAATAAATAAATAAATACATATATAAATAAATCCTTGTAAATACCTTACATAAAAAGAAATCAATATTTGTTCGATATCTAATTGTATCAAATTCTATATTTAAATGTATTTTTTGAAGCAATTATTTGACTGATCGCGGATGAAATAGTTATGTATGATATTTTGTTAGATTCAGTTTTTTTTTTTTTTTTAAATCTATCAGCCATTAGTGTTTTCTTTTCGTTAGACAAAAGATTGTTAAAACAAAATAAACGATATTTATCATCATTAATTCATTTTTGGAAATATAAATTACTATGAAGTCATTGTTGAAAGTATTTAAAAAGGAAACTGAATTAAACTTAAAACTTCTCCAATTGCTGAGGTTTCCTTTGAAATTAGATCAGAAAACACGCTTCTGATACCTTATTTTGTTTCATTTTTCGTGATATAGAAAAACTCAATCTAATTACATATTATTAAATTAATTTGATTTCTGTAAGACAAATCGTTTTTTTTTTTTTGGTAATATATATACTGTCATTTAAAACATTCTAAAGTTGAACAATTCATCAACTAGAACGTGGCAAAACCTTTTGAATTCCATGGTTTTGAAAAAAAATGCAATATAAAATTTCATTTGTACAAATTCTTATTATTTTCAACCTAACAAAAGAAAGAAAAAATAAATAAAAAAACCCAGGAAAATAATCTTTTTATCTCTAAATAACTCAATAACCTTCACCTACATTATATTACACAAACCATTTTCAAAAAAAGCCATCAGACAAAATTGCATCCTTCTATAAACACACAAACATATCTACACAGCATCAAACTTTAACTTGGACCTTTCAACTTTTTGTCGTTTTCATGTTTGCATTGTTCCAGCGGAACCATGGCTTTAAACACACTTCCGGTCCAGTTAACGGCCTTCTCAGGGGACGATAGAAAATTCAAGACCCTGGGACGTATCGATCGGAACCATTTTTTTTCCTTTACCCCTGGAAAATACCACCGTCTTTGAAAGTTAGTCTGAAGATATACGATCCCTTCTTAAGTCTGACTTTTCCTCCAGTTACAAAGTAAATGATCTAAAGCACGCTGGATGGGAAAGTTTTTTTTTTTCAAGCATTTACCTTTCAAGTTCGATTTAGTGAGCGAAAATGCTGTAATAGCTGTAAGAGAGAAATTTATTCTTTCGGAAAGTACATAGATTGTGATGGGCTCCGAAATGACACTTGTTTTTATTCACAAATGGGGTACAAAACGGTGGTGACTTAACGTCTGTCACCGAATGTTTATTATCAGTGACCTATCGAGTTTAATAACAGAGGTTTAAGTCTAAATTTTAATAGTTTTCTTAAAACTTATTCCTTGTTTTAAAAGATCTATTTCAATTGGCCTCATATAGTTGATATAAGTTTGGATTGTACTATGGTTTGTTATTTGTTAGTCAAATTAATGAAAGCTGGGATTTAGGTATATTTTATAATCTGTGAATTTTTAAACAAAAATAGTTAAAAATAGTTTGTACTACGTGACTATGGAGATTCTCTTTATATATATATATATATATATACATATATATATATATATATGTATATAGTATAATAAAATAAATATAAATATAATGAATATCCTACAAAACAAAGAATGGATAAACAATAGATTTGATTGCCAAAAGCAACAAACATAAGTATTAAGTATAAGTTAAGACATAAGTATTAAATTAGGATAATATAAAAACCAAATCTTTTAAGTAAATAAATAAAAAAAAACTAAGCCCATGAAAGTATTTTATTGATTTGTGTACCAATTATCTGTTAAATTTATATAAGAGAATAAAACTTAAATTATTAAGTATACATCAATATTGATTGATTAAGTGTACATCGGTATTGATGTACATGTATATTTACATCAATATTGTTTAATAAAATGTAATGCTAAAGTTCTAAATTTAATGCTAAAATTGTGATAAATAGCAATAATTAATTGTTTTGTAAGCATACCTTTTTTTCATGTATTAGCAATTACCGTACTTAAAAACATATTTGATGAAGAATAAAATGAATATTATATTTCAAGTTAAATGAATTTTATCCTATTTCTTTCTCATAAAGTTGATAAATTAGAAAGTTACAAAATAGTGTTCTCTTAACAAGTGTAATGATTTTTTTTCTGAATATATTGTATTATTATAGATTATTAAGCCTCTGCGATTCTCAACATTGTCTTAATAAATACCGTAGAATCCGGCGTATAACGCGCACTTTGAACACAAAAAATGAGGTCGAAATATAAGGGTGCGCGTTATACACCGGGTATAAACGATAGCTTTAAAAATAACAAAAGAGATTAGCATAAAAAATATGCTTACTTTTATACATATCGAAATACTGTTTATTTAAAAGAAATGATATACCTTATGAACTAAAAGAATTCTAACTGTAGAAATACACATTTATTTCAAATGTTTGGCATAATATCACGAATAAATGACTTTAAAACATAAGAAAGTTGTATACTAAAATTTCAGATTTCTTCTTAAAAAGTGGGGTGCGCGTTATACGGCGAACATACCTGAAAATTAAAAAATGCAGCTTGAAAGTATGGGTGCGCGTTATACACCGGATTCTACGGTAAATATGACTATAGGAAATTAATTTCTTTCCTTTCGAGAAATTGTTTCAACACATCATTTATAATTCTTCTCAATTGAATTAATTTAAAGTGTAATTTATACGAAAGGGAGATTTTTCTATTACTTGCGAAATTTGTTCCCTTTCTCCTTTTCTTTGCGGTCACACTTTTTGCTTTTGCCTTTGGCAGTAAAATTACAGAAGTAGCGACATCAAAATAGCGGACTACATTTAAAACATGTATTTTGCTTTAAAAACTTTCAATCAAAAATATCTTTAAACCATTTTAGTTTTTTTTTAAAAAAAATTCAATTATTTCATAAACATTTAACAATACGAAAACATTATCAAGAATACTTTCGATTTTTCTTCATCTAACTTTTAAATGACATAGTGTTTTAAAAATTCTTTGTGAAAGAAAAAAGGAAACCTTTTGTAAATCTGTCTTAAAAAGATTATATAATATTACAAAAAATGTGTTTCCGTTGGGTTTTTTTTTAGTGCAAAGTAATTCTCTTTTTAAATGTAAAATAGCTTATAGTCATCTATAACATAAACGTGTTAATAAAAAAAATTATGAAAAAGTCTTAAAAATATAACATTGTGATTTATTGGTTTCTTAATCTTCCGTTGATAGATTATTTTCGGAAATCCTTTCATTTAAGTAATAATCTATGGCCTTTCTCAGTTTGAAAACAAGTTATGTTTTTATAGACAACATTGCTAGTACTGCAGGGCATTACTGATGCATTTGTGGAAAAATGATATACTTAGCAATTTGAAATTTCAATGACAGTGTTTGTTCCTTTTTCTCATTTTAATAATTTATACAGACATAGTATAACCTTTATGCTTTTATGTACTTTGAAATTTAAAATAAAAATAATTCTGGAGGAAATTGTTTTTAAAATACAGTATCCGTTTTTTTTTTACGTCACAACCATGTGTATAAATCTTTTTTGCTTTCAACGTTATACAGGGTTATTTATAATTCCCTCCAAAACTTCCAAGCACTTTAGTAAAAGTACTAAGATGAATATATTAAAGAAACACACGAACAAATACAGAAACAATTTAAGTTTTATGGACATAGTTTACAGGAGGTATACGCATTAAACATTGATCACACGGCATTCCTCAATGTGATAGTTCTCTTTCTGCCATAGTCTAATCAACATGGTACAGTAATACCTCGACTTCAGCCAACCCGGAGTTACGCAATTTTAAAATCTGGTCAATTCGTCTTTTTTTTTTTTTTTCATCACTGAAATTTAGACGCGTAGTCAGTACCAGAGCCTGATAAAATTGGTAACGTTATTGGAGAAAGTTCCTGTCTTGCCAAGGAAATAATTTTAGAAGTGTATAGTAATGACGTTCAATTAGGAGTTGACAATTGATGAGCTCACTGAAATGCAAGAACAAGAGCAAGACATTGAAATGTCTTTAGACCCAGTTTCAAACAGAAGATCGAATGACGGTTAGATTTTGTCAGAAGGCCGCAGTTTAAATGAAAATTCAGAAAATATATAGACTGCAACGTAGATAGTATTTTTCAACAAAACAAGGAATAAAAATATTATTAGCAAGCTGCGAGAAAATGTTACGGGACTAAGAAATTATTCAAGCCAACATATTACTTTGCTAGATTTTATGAAACCTACATAAAAATAACTTTAATTTGACTTAATTTCGGATGTTGTTTAATTTTTTTCTTTCTATAACGTTCGAAACCTTTGTCGGAATTTTTTGAATAACTCTTTACAAAAGATCATATTCAATGATAATTTATGCTCTGATAGATTTTGCTCTAAATCATATGGAAATGATTACCTTTAACAAATAATTTAAAATTCTATACGTATTAACTTAATCCTTGATATTTTTTTTAATAAAGAATCACTGAAAAGAACAACTATACACAATAGATTTAAAGTCAACCCTACTTGATAATTAAAATTTAATTTTGGTAATACATGTTTTAATTTAACGTAATAATTGAAAATATATATCACAACAAAACAAAAAAAATGGTTGTTAGTAATATCGTCTGGACAATAAGAGTTTTAATGCTTTGTTCAACATGAAGGGAAAAAAACGCTTTACTTTCAATGTTTTCTTTAAAGTAATTTAACAAAAGTATTTTTCTCAAAAACAGCTATTTTAATGGATCATTTAAATTGAGAAATTATATTTTTCTTCTTTCACAACATTCTTCCAAGTAAACCATTGTAATTTTTTTTTTTCATCTGAGAATCGAATTGATCAGACAATAAATAGTTTTAAACGCAACATTAAAAAAAATTCAGAATATTGTTTAGTTATTAGATTAGTTATTCTGATTTATTTTTTCCCATTAAGAATAAATAATACGATAATGGATAAAAAAACAACAACAAAAAACACTAGACATGCTCTAATAAATTTAATTATAGTGAAAGGCACTAGTTAGTCTAACAAAAAACTGTTTTATGGTGCCATTGTCTTTCATTAAACATTAATTTTTTAATTCGATATTGAATAGCACATAAAATACATGACTAATACAATGTATTTAATTAAAGTATTCATTAAGATACTTTGCTAACATATACTATTTTGAAACTGAATTAAAAGTTAATTCGAAAACGTTTACTAAATTTTTAGGAAAAAAAAATGTTTACTCTACATTTAATTTTGCATAAAATTAAATCTATTATTACCTCATAATAAAATAAAATTGTTAAACAAAGATATAAACCCAAACAAATTATTCATTATTAACTGTAAACATTTTTAATTGCGTTATTAGTTACAATAAATGTATTGTATCTTTCAATTTATATTTTTTAAGACTAAATATTCTAGCTCAGAACGGCAAGAACTTATGCTAAATTTGTCTATTAATTTGGAAGAAAACGAATTATTTTACTGTTGGGATTACACACTAATAGCAGCATAATTGTGCTTTAAGTAAATAGTAATCACAAACACGACTTATATATAAAAATAAAAAGCCAGAAAAAACTTCTGTTTACTCAAACTGCTTTCTCACTGACATTGTTCTAGTTTTAATTTATTTTACACGTCTAAATAGATAAAGAATAAAATTAATTAAGTAAGGTCATTTTTTATTTTGTAAAGATAAACCGCAATGACTTCTGTTGTTTTTTAAAGAATTTACACCCCCTGAATTGGATTGAATGTTTATATTTGCCACATTTTAAAGTTACACGATGGTTATTGATGTCGGACTTCGTAATTTTCAATCATTTTGGGCAATTGACGAGTATTACATATAAGCTGGTACCTCACTTGAAAAATTCCACATCACGTCAACTTGAGGACATTCAGTTTTAACAGATTTAACCAGTATTCATTGGGACCTGGGCGAAAACCCATGATGTGACAGAAGGAAAGTGCATCTGTCATTAGTTCATGGTTATTACCACGCGGCTACTGCCATAACCCACAAAACCAACAGCTTTGGAAAGACATGAGAAATTCTGGCCAATGTGGGTCCAATTTTGGGGCACCCTTAGAGAACCTAGGCCCTTGCCCGCTTTCGCCTAACCACTGGACATGACTTCCTGGAAGTATACCTCCACTGGCCTGGCCTGGCTGCTGAGAAGACTTGCCTGCTCCGCGGCCATGCCAGGATGGATGGCGACCACCTGCTGCTCCAATGCAATGGACTCGATGAACAACCAACTGAGGGTCGGTAGTGGGAGACTTGGCGTCAAAGAGTCAAAAAACCAAGTATGGGTGTTGGATAAATAATAAAAAATAAAAAGACGCCTACTTCTGACTTATTATTTAATCTATCTTCAATTCATCTAAATGACAACTGACGAAGAAATGTATATGCAGCCCTAGCGGGCATGATAAAAACAATAGTCTTAATGTACTCACTCTGCAGATAATTCATATGTAAAAATCACAAGAAACAAATTAATAATACTTGTATAATTGTTGCAACTAGAAGAATTAAGAATATAATTTGTCTGAAGAATTCATACAACTTGTTTGTCTTTCCATCAATTATTTTTTTTTAATACAGAAGTATAATTATTTTGATAAAAAAGTATTTTTTTTATAAGTTAAAAAGATTACATTCAGATATTTATATACTTAATATTTATACTTAGTAATTTACTTTCTACTTGTGTAGTAAATGAGTAGTCATTTTTTTACAATCAAAACAATGGACATTAAAAATCCCTATTTTTCCACCCTCTATAGATCCAAACACTTACATATACACTCTGTATAGTTTTATATACAGTAGCATCCAGTAAGGTTTTCAAAAGAGGAAGAAGATTAATATCTTCGTGAAATTGACCTCAAAAACGAATAAAATGTGAATAGTATCCGCTTTTTTACCCTATACAATGCCATGAAAAATAACTCTGAAAGGAGAAGAAAGAAAAGTTCTCTGGAAAATATTTCATGGAAGAGTATGCAAAATTAGACTAGAACGAAAAAAAGAGATCATTGACAAGAATAAGAAGAAAAAAAAAAGAATCGAAATACTTCAACATTTCAAGCTAAGAATACAAATGCGCGCCAAAACTTTTGGCACAGTTTTCAGGTCGATGATGTGAACTCAACTTTCTTTTTTTTTCGTTATAGTTCAAGACTTTCTGTAAAACCCTTTTCGAAGCTTTATATTGATCCCTCGCTAGAAACTATCGTCAGAGAATGGACGTCTTTGAGGTTGGCTATGCGTTTAAAAACAAGGGCAAAAAATATATATATATCTTGAGGAGTTTATTGGAGTTATTTTCAGATTCCTAGTCAGAGTCACTTGCTGACTGGATGGATGAAGAAACCAAAGAGGAAACGATATTTTACTCTTCAAATGTTTTAAAAGTTTTCTTTTAAGCCCTTCAAAAATAAAACATATATTTAGATAAATAAGGTCAGTTGAAAATTTTAACATAGTTTCAAAAAGAATTTTTTTTTGGAAATTGATTTTTTTACATA
>BMAV01002316.1:279934-302048 GCA_019973955.1 Trichonephila inaurata madagascariensis
TCATTTCAAAAAGGAATTGCAAAGTGAAACATCAAATTTGAAAAATGAGAATTTGTTCATTTACTATTTGTACAGAGCGGGCCTCATTTATGTAAATTTTTTGTCAATTTTTACACAATTTTTCCCATTTTAGTAGTAATAATTTATTTTTCTCTTCTTAATTTTAACCATTTTTTCTTAAAATGTTCTAAATAAATCTATAAACCACAAAAAAATCTCCATTTTCTTAAAAAAAAAATGGTCGCAAGTAGTCGGATACTTTAATCACATGTGACTAAATATTTATTAAGTTTTATATAGTTATAACAGAGACTGATTATTGCTGAAAGATTACGATTATGTATTTTTGTTTCCGAGAATTCAAGAAAACTGTGTGCTCGGATCCGAAAGAATATACGAAGAAAAGGTAAACTTTTATTCTAATTATTATTTTAATATGGGCTTTGTTGCGAGATATAATTTAATACATGTTGCATTTTTGCGAGAAGTTTCTAGAAAATCCCATTTCATATTTATTTAAATAATACTATTGATAAATTATTCAGCATTCTCGTTAATATATTTTTGTTGAATTTTTAACGTTTCTAAGGATTAACATATATGTATTTTTTTTAAACAAACAAACAATTGCTCTTCTGTTTCATTAAAAACATCTTGCGATGGTTTGCTATTGGGAAATTTAAGAGAAAAATGATGAATCATTCCCAGATTCAAATACAGTTATTTAGAAGGAAAGTTATTGCTACAACTCGATAATGTCATCATGTTATATAAAAAATATAATTACTTTGATGATTGCAATAGTTTTAAAGGAACTTTATTTCCCTTTCACTAGAAGTGTTAAGCATGTCTCTTTTTATAACTTTATTATGGTATCCGACAACCTTCGGAATCGTTATTTTGCAATAGCATATAAATGGATAATTTTCATGATATTTAGTGTCACATAGATTAGAATACAGGTATACAATTGTTTTAAGGCCATTTTGGCAAAAAACAATTATTTCAATACAATATTTTGGCAAAAAATTAACTTAGAATAATTTTTTTTCAAAATGTTTTCCTTTTGTGAAAAATGCTTCTATTATAATAATAGTTTGCCTGTATATAGCTCAGAGCTCTCTACAGAGGCTCAACTAGAATTTCTGAAACATATAACTTAGAAGTGGGTTTATCCATAATTTACGACAACAGAGGGGAGCAATTTTAAGAAAATACACCGATAATTAATTCAAATGGTTGTAATTCTGAAAATAGTTTGAATTTTTCAAAAATCATAGTTGAGCCTCTGTACAGAGGTCTGAGTTATATACAGGCAAAATATTAATACAATAGAAGCATTGTTTACAAAAGGAGAGCATTTGGAAAAAAAGGTTATTCTAAGTTAATTTTTTGCCTAAATATTGTATTTAATTAATTTTTTTGTCACAATGTTCTTAAAACAATTTTATACATGTAGTCTAATCGAAGTGACACTAAATATCAAGAACATTATCCATTTATGTGCTTTTTTAAAATCACGGTTCCAAACGTAGTCGGATACCTTAAGCAGAATTTTTCTGAATGATTACATAATTACACTGTCGGGAAATTTTAGCACAGATAAAAAAAACTATTTGGGGAATTGTGTCTATATGTATTACTTTTTCAGATAAAATGAGTATGCCCCTTAAAATATCGATTAAATATATATTTTGTTTATAGTTGTAATGATTTCTCCACTTCATTGTTAGAAATACTTAATGAAGAATAAGTACGTAGAATTGGAATTTTTTACAACATTTTGAGCTCTTGCTTATAGGTGGAAAGCGAAGAAACGTTTTACATAACGTTAAATAATACTGCTGACAACTCTAGTTTTCCTGAAGTAAAATACTCAGACAGAATTGAAAAGTAAAGGAAACACAGTTTAACACAAATGATGCAATTTTTAGATCCTCGTAAAAAATGTATAAAAAAAGCCATGTGTTTTTCCCCCGGAAATTCGCAAATAACGCAGGGAACGTCACTGAACTTTATGACGTAATTGTAAACATATTTTCCCAGTAAATCGTCTAAATAACGCTTTTCAGTCCTTTAAAACCTTTTACGAGCATTAACGTCGATTGAACGTTACGGTCAAAACAGACGTAAATGTTTCACCGTTTCTCTGTCTTCTGAATTAGGTGCTGAGTGAAAAAGAAAAGAATTTCACTTCGAAAATACGAATTTAAATCACATTTAGGTTTTTGTTTTCCATTAGTTTGGTTTTATAGGCAATCAATGAACTTATTTTGTTACCGAATAAAATAAATGTTTAAATAATGTGGAATAACTGGAAAAGAAACATTTTAAGACACAAGTTACTTTTTTTTATTTGTATTGGTTTGCTTTTAAATTGCAATAAACAGAATGGAACTTAGTTCCTTTTTGGTGGGAGTAAGACAGCATTTATTTTTTTTAAAACGTTTTCGTTCCTTTTTCTTTTTTTAGCAATGTCTGGTGCCATTAAATTATTCTCAAATCGTACGTAAAACATGTAAAATATAATAAAAGCGTACAATTTATAAACTGAAGGATTGTTTATGAAAGCCAAGTAAATAAATCAGACAAAGAAGAGCCCCATTTTATTTGTGGACTTTTGTTTCAGAAACTTTTTGAATACTTTCTGTTTTAAAGTTCGTTTAAATACATTTTATAAGCCAATTAAGATCCATGAAACTTTTTAAGGAAAGAAATCAACTATAGTAATGCTAATATATTTTGAATTAATGTAATTCAAGTATATTTTTTTTAAAGAAAATAAGCTAGAAAATAATTTTAAAAAAATGTGTATTTTTTTAATAAACAAAAAATACTCCTCAGAAAGGAACTATTAATTTTTGTCTAAATTTTGAACTAAATTAATAGAATATCAAGCAAATTAATTGCAAACTTTTTTAAGAATTAGACATTGATATTCTACAAAACAGTAAGCAGATTATTTATAACGTATAACAGAATAGTATACATATATAACGTATGTAGATATATTACTGTGTAAACAGTTATACACCCATAAAACGATGAAGTGATGAATATATATTAATAACCAGTACAAAGTATACAAAATATCGAACACTTAATTCATGCATAAAATTTAATTTATATAACATGATTAA
Organism: Trichonephila inaurata madagascariensis; assembly: GCA_019973955.1. Classification (NCBI taxonomy): domain Eukaryota; kingdom Metazoa; phylum Arthropoda; class Arachnida; order Araneae; family Nephilidae; genus Trichonephila; species Trichonephila inaurata. The sequence goes on from BMAV01002316.1 coordinate 283,075, forward strand.
ATATACTCTTGTAGAGCTTTATTCTTCAGATGTTGAGCCAGTTATGGTAGATTTCGGGCTAGGTTTAAATAATAATTGACTTTAAAATAACAATAAATAAGTAGAATTATTTTAACTAATTAAGTTACACACGAACACACACATGAAAATGTATCTTAAAATTACAAAGCTCATAAACAGACGGATTTTTATTGCACGTGACTAGTGCTTAGCCAGTCCTGGTGGTTGCGGTAGCCTAGTGGTCAAGGTCATAAATCTAGGTCATGGCTGTCATGTCATGAGTTCGAGTCTGGTATTGCTGACGACCCGCCGTGCAGAGGGGGCCGATGGACGTTAAATATGTCGAGGCTCAAACGTCCTTATATTGGAGTGGTGTGGAAGTTAGGAGAGAGAGTACCAGCTCAATGCCGTCATCCTCAATTGACCAAGGTTTCATATTTCGAGGTCAGTTGCCAATAGTCCTTGTGTTGTTTTATAGTGCAACGTTACTAAACTCTCACCCATTTGACGTCATGTTGCGCGATTCGATGCAGATGGTCGTTAGAGCGAAATCACCTGTCTAAGGTAGCCATTATAGACTCAATATTATCAGTCATAATATAATAGATAGTATAGAGTTACATGTAACTCTCTACGATATATTTATTATGACAAGAGAGATTGTACTCTTGAATAGCTTGTATTTTGAGTAAAATAGACAGGAATTTAATTATTTTCGCATCCATTATGATTTAACTTTATAGAAAAACACTATTTAAACCATTCATAAAAGTCTTGGAAATTATACATATACTATAAAAATATATTTGTAGACTATTTATTTAATGATGTTTCAAATGTAGAAAATTAAATTATGAAAATTCTTTAGGATTAACAACTTTTTATCAAATGCATTGAGTTCTATTCGATTTCCTAATGTAATGCATTACAACAATAGGCTCAAAGTATAGTAATTGCCTTTTAAATGTAATATTGCAATCCCATATATGTATTTTTGTCTGAATAACTGTTCATAGAAAAATATATAATATTATTTATGAAAAAGGCACGTATCATTACTTTAGAAAGATGCGATTAAATAATAAATAAAAATTACTGTTAAGTACATATTTAGTGCTATTTTAACAGAAGTCACTTAGTTTTAATATTTCATGATTTCACTCTACCTCTATCATGTAAGCAAGATAAAAATGTTAAAACTCCATAATTTATGATGAATAATTCATAGGCACATAATTTTCTACACATGAAGTTGGAAAAGTGAATTATTAATAAAGTAGTGACAAATTTTCCTGATTTATTTTCCAGTCATAACTTTCTCTTTTGAAGTTGATACATTTCCAAATTAACGCTCTTCGCCGGTTTACAAAGATAGCTTGAAGTTGTCTCTTTTAATATTCAGAAGTGATTTATCATTTCCCCTAATCAACACCATGATGTACATATATATTAGTTAGAAAGAATTGCGGACAAGACTTGCTATACGCATTGTAAGTATATAAATTATTGTAAATATATATGTAAGCACTTTACTGACTTACATTACTGATGAGCATGTATTCTTGAGCACTGATGAGCCAGTCATTTGCATACTAGTACGACTACTTAGTTACTACTATAGTGGAATGGTAATGTGCAAGTTCAAGGCCAATGTGGTTGTAGTCAAGGGGTGGTCTCGAGTTTTGATGTCGTTAACGTAGTGTGACTGGCACACTTGAAATCTTTTAAGACTTTAATATTCCACTCCGGTGGAGAAGAAATTTGCAAAGTGGGTGAGCTAATCATTTGATGACGGATCCAAATTAAGAGATCTGTTGATGACAGTCATGGGGCTTCTAAAAGTGTTGTTAATAAGAAATGATTAATTCTATGACTAAGTAAAATGAAGATTTCGGATAAGAGTACTTTTTTTTCAATTCCTACTATTAGCTCACACTCTATATTTATTTATTTATCTTCGAAGAATTTTCAATCATTAATAAAATACATTTTAAAGCGTTCAATTGAGCTGAAATTTTATATACAGGATTATTTTGGATGGCAATACAATAATATAATAATAATTAATAAAAATTAATTGATTAAAACTAATTATTTAAAGAATTACAAATACACACAACCATGTTGGCTTCATTTTTGGTGAATTAGCTACCATTTTGGTGACGTGTCAAAATTTGAAAATGTTTTTTTCTCACATTTTGATGCGCTCGTTTGAACAGCAATTTACTATACACTATTGTTTTGGGTAAAAATACGATAATTTAATTATAATTAAATTAAATGTGAATTCACTGAAACTAGTTATTTAAAGAATTACAGATACAGCTACTTTGGTTTCATTTATAGTGACTTGGGTCACAACTTTAAAAGATTTTTTTTCTCTCACGTTTTAAAGCATTCAGTTGAACAGAAATTTTATATACACGATGGTTACGGATGATAATACCATACTTTAAGGATAATTAATAATAATTAATCCCCACCTAATGTTGTGATTCTGTCATATGTATATACATATTTATATTAATTGTAACTATTTAATAAAAAGTAGCTAAAATGAAATTTTACTTTGTTGATCTAAAAAGAAATTGACTTAATTTTTTTTTTTTTGTATTACTTGTTTTCTATTATTTTGGAGAACAGCTTTTAAATACAATATTATATAGTTAACTATAACGGTACCTATAGTTATTAAAATACTTTAGTGGTATAAATCCGTTATAGTGTTTAGTGACTCTGACTGCTGTGCCGTTGGGCCTGGGCTCGAAACCCGGAGAAGGCATGGATGCTTGTAAATGTATAGTTCCTTCGCGGCATGGAGGTAGTCTAAATAACCGTCGACCCGCAAATTCTCTCGTGAGGTTTGGTGGAAGAGGAATAGAGATAAGAGGCCCCTGACCACCCCCAGGGTGTTCATCCTTAAAATTGGGGTGGAACCGAGAAAAATCGTACTGTCACCTGTATGGTCCACAAAGCTAAGGCTAACGACAGGCACAAAAATCTAGCCCTTAGCCGTTATGAATTGCATGGACCTTGATCTGATATTAATGTCGATCAAGTGGCATAATAAACAACATTAGAATACATAAGAGCAGTTTTACTGCTATGAACAAAAACTTTTTGAGTAATTTCTCTACACACCAAAAAATCTTTTCAGACATCTCGATTGTACAGATGTTATAATTTATTCTGATTTGTGAGGCATGCAGTGTTTATACGAATCCTAAAGAGAATGCAAAACTGATAACACCGAGTAGGCCTGATTCTGAACTCATGGCCTGTCAGACTGTGATCCTTATGCTGGTTTAGATTTGTCATGCCGAGCGAGGATCGGCGTGACGTTAAACCTGCCGAGATTGAAAGCCATCAAAATTTCGAAGTTTGTTGGTCAATAGCACTCTCGTGTTACTTGGAAACGCCTCGTTAATAAACAATTATTCAATCAATAAACAAAATACACTCTACTACTTTTTTTTTTATTTTCATTTTAACATTTTCTTTTTGGTATGAATTTGATGTTTTTTAGGAAAAATAATGGTATTTTATGTACATTTTAGCAGTTCGGACATTTTCCATGTTTTTAAAACTGCATTTTTTAGAGCTTGAAAAGTAATTCCAGTTTCAAATATTTAAAATAATTTCAATTTCTTCCTAACATCTGAAAATATTTGCATGGATGCTTTAATCTACTGTAATGTTGGATAAATATTGTAGGAGAAGCATAATATAATTTTTTCAATTTTCACACATTATTATTACCATTGCTTATTACATTTGTATTTAACAGCCTTAGAAAACATTTTGTTTATTTGTACAATAACTAAGTATTAGAATATATTTTACATAATCACCTTTTATTTGTATTGATTATGTAACTTATTGTCAAGAAAACCATTTGCCTCATAATCTCTCTTTCATCAAGTGATCTTTATTTAATAACGTTATTCGATACTTATAACAATCTCTAATATATATAAACAACAGTACTATATTTATCCATACAAATAAACAAATTAATTTTACGATGCATAAGCAATCGAGGTTCAGATCAGTAATTCCATCCATAAAGGCATCTTCAAAAATTTATAATATATATACAAGACAAGTTTAAAGTTACTACCTTTATTAATAAACGACGGTGTTTCAATAAACTAGACGTTAGAAGACACTCATTATGCACGCGTTTAAAGTAACATTTTCGTGTAACGATGCATCAAGTTAATTTCTCTCCTATTAGTTTATTACTCCGCCTAAAGAATTCCTAAGCAAAACGCTAGTGCAGGAATTCCTCGTCTACATATGGACAGCGCGTGTAATCAGCAAGGTCTTACCCAATTGTGCTGAAACCTGTAATTCGAGATCCGGCTAAGAATGCGGAGGTTACGGAGTAATTTGCTAATGTGGTGTTACTCCAGCCCCGGCTAGTAATGAGAATGTCCACGTCAGCACTCATAGCCACCTTAATCTCATGTACAGATAAAGTGGCGACATTCGCGGTGAATGATGACCATCGGATTACGACACTCTTATCTGGACTAGAGTGATGGGAACGGGGCACATGGCGGGGCTTTCTCAGGAAATTCTGTGAATAATATATTCGATTCGGGGCATTAGGCTTAGGAAATTAGTGTTTTCTTGATTAATATACGCGACTTGTGACGTAAAGTGGGATAAAAAAATTGAACAAGTAATTTATGTCTCCACGGAAAAATAAAAGTTGGTTAATTCTCGTTATTTCTTCTTGTTAAGCAAACATATTAGAAAGGTAATATAAATGCAGTTACGGAATTATGAAAGCTTTGCGCGGAGAGTATGAGGCACCTTTTTTATGGGCCGCTAACTGTTATTTTGTTGGAATAACTTAAATGTAAATATGTTACTGTTCATTGTATACGATTAATTAAGTACCATGTTATCATTTATAACTTTTTTTCCGTGAAGTTTTATAATAGTTTTTTTTTTCACTTTTTAAAATAATAGTTGCCGTAAAATCCGACATATAACGGGCACTTTCAACACAAAAAATAATATCGAAATTTTCGAGTGTGCGTTATACGACGGGTATAAAAACAAGAACATAAAAAAACTTTAAAAAAAAAGATGTGCGTAGAAAATAATCAAACTTCTACATATATCGAAATACTGTTTATTTAAGAGAAGTTAATTTTTTATGAACTTAAAGGGTTGTAGCTCTAGAAATACACTATTTTTTCCTAAAGATTGGAATAATACCTCGAATAAATGATTTCAAAATGTAAAAGCATTGCGCACGTACATTTCAGATTTCTTCGTAAGAAAAGGGTGCAGGTTATATGCGAATATACGTCAAAATTAAAAATTGGAGCTTAGATATATAGGTGCATGTGTTATACAGCGGTGTGCATTATATGCCGGATTTTATGGTATTTGACTTACTAGCAGCTAAAATAAAACATGAAAACGATAAGTGAGGGAATGACGGATTTTGTTAGAGAAAAAGCTCAAGTAAATATATATATATATATATATATATATATATATATATATATATATATATGCGTGTTTGTAATTTATTTGAGAAAATAATTGTCTATACGATTAATGGTTATAAATGCCGTTGGATACTTTTTTTACCAATAATATAATTATTAATTATTTAAAAAAAAACAAATTTTTTCACATTCCCACACACAAGGTCTACAATTCATACTATATATTTAAAAAAAATACGTAATATGTTAGAATCTTTATAAAGTATATTCTCTAAGTATAGCATTAAAACTTGAGTAAAATGCAGAAAAGTTATCAAAAAAGTTTTCCTGATTTTCTGAAAGAACCAATTGATAGGAATAACTGCAAAAACAAATTTACAATTTAAGAAAAAAAATGTAACCCTTATTTTTTTTAAAAAAAATACATATTTTGAATATTTTATTTAACATTCAGTTTTTTTCAAAAAATGATTTTTATATTTTTAGCCAATAGCAATAATTGTACTTTAAAGTCAGCATAAAAATGTTTTGCTGTTTTCAACATCCATTTATATTTCAAACAAATATTTGATTACGTATATTAATTCATAGTTTTTGATCTTAAAATATTTTTAAAATCTCCCTTTTATCTTCACACAATCTTCATCATATGTATTTGTCACAAGAGCAAAAAAATATCAAATAAATATCAAAGCAACGTATTCATTTTGATAGTTCAAAGCCATGTCGATGCAATTCTGAACCTTTCAAGATTTAATGAATGGTATATACTCCCTTTTTCATTGGGAAAAGATAACTGAAATGAGAATTTGTAATGCATGAGGTATTGAATATTATTGTACATTTATATTTCAAATCAACAAATATTTACGTATTGCAACTACTAATTTTCAGTCTGGAAATATTTTAAAGCTTTCATTTTATCTATGTGCAAATCTGAAAAATACATATTTTCTATTTTATTTGCTATATTTGCCCCATGAGTAATCTATGTCAAAGTAACACATTCATTTTGATAATGTAAAGACACTTCAATGTGAATCTGAACACTTCGGGATTTACCGAATGATGCATACGCTATTTCACTCTCTAAATAAAAGTGAAATGTGAATTTACGGTACAAATACGTACTGAAAACAGACACAGACGCCTCAATTTCGTTAAATGATTTATATAACTCCATTGTCACTTGATAAATTGTCACTTTAAGGGCTGAAAACTATCTTAATATTTCTTCCCTATCGTTGCCCTCCTGGGTAACATTCGAAAAGAGCCTATATTGCCAGTTTGTATCATTTCTTGTTACTTTTCGGAAAGCTCCTCTTCATAATACGTTCCGATTTTAAGGGCTTTCTCACAAAATACAGCCATTATTTTTTAAAGAATATTTGTGCTTTCGGAATGTCTCATTTTAATAAAAATGGTAAAAATCTTCCTGGTAAACATTTTATGGACTGTAACGAGACTATTTTATCGTAAAAAGTTTTATTAAATTCCAGTAACATTCAAATTTAATTTTTAAATGAATTGTAAAATGTAGAATAGTGGCAGCTTGGAAATTTTCAAATTTAATGTTAAATTCTACAGATTTGTCGAGTTAAAATTTTTATATATTTTCCAGACGAAGATCCTTTTTTTTTGTAAGATTTTATTCGGAAGTGCTTTATCCAATAAAAAGTATGAACGATAACGAAATAGACTATCTTGTGATACAAAATGCCCTTTGCAATATAAAACGACACTTTTATAAATCTAAATTTTACGTTTACATTTTAAGCATCATTTGATTTTTATTACTTTAAATACTTTTTTAACAACAAAATGTACAACGTTATGTTTATTGTGAAGTATTCAAGAAAGGAACTATCTTGAAAAGGTATGAAAAACCGTTTACAACATAAGGTTATTATTAAAACTAAAGAAATTTATTTTTAATAACATTTATTTTCATAAGACTGTACACTTATTATAATTCTATTAGACTTTCTTATTTCTTTGTCTTTGGTTTAGCTTAGAATTTCAGATTTTCATAAAAGCTCTTACTTAGTTTCAAATTTCCAAAATGTTTTCTTTTATACGCTGAATTACATTGTTTCGAAAGCAGGTTTAACTTCAATGTCCACAAATGGGCAAAATTTTGCTACATTCTAATTCTATCTAAAATTCCTGATACATAATTGTTTTATTTAGGGATACATGACACTCTCATGTTTGTGCACTATGAACTTAAAAAAGAAGGTATTTCAGGTTCTTTGTTAGCACTAATTCTAAAATGAGTGGTACACTATTATTTCCTGAATCTTTATATTGCAAGGAATTGTTTTAGATTAGTCTACGGAAATCAAGCCTACGTCAAGCATTTCTGAAATAAATGCTTTAAATTCTTTTAAAAAAAAAGTTTAATTCAATGGTCTTTTTCTTGGGAGCACAATTAGCTATATAAATTATTTAAAAACATAAATTAAGATTTATATGTCGAGATTAACTTTTTTCTACCAACTCTTAATGCTGATTTAAATCCAAAGATTGATGTATCATACAGGTATTTTATTCTCTCAGCTGTTTTCAAAAGGATTAATTCTCTAAAATAGGATGTTAATCGAAGAGAAATGTGTCTGAAGAAGCACTGTTAAATATTAAATCCAAACATAACTATGGCTATAATATACTTTCTATTTTTATGCATGAAGCTACACTGAATTTGAGATATATATTACTTCAAATATTATAATTTACTTTAAATAAATTTGAGGATTTTATAATAGCACTTGTATTTTACCCAAAGCATAAAAGTTACAGAAAGTTTATAACTAGATTCTTTCTATGATAAATATTATAATTTATAATTATTTTTTATAAAATTTGCTCCCAATTACAACTTTTATCCTCACTTGTTATGTTTTAAAATTAGGATTTTAAATGATTCTTAAATCAAGTATTTTGTACATTCTAGATTAGCGTTTATTCAATGCCAATATGTAAATATTTACTCTAATTAATTTAAAGTATTTGTGTCTGCGGCATTTTAAATTTCAAGATATAAAATTTGAAGCTTTTTATTTGATAGGATTATTTCTTTATTACTTAGTTTTATTTTGAAATATGTGAACGATATATGTATAAGATCTTACCTTATTATTATTTGCTGCTTATAAATATTTGGTCACAATTCCCCTTTGGGATACTGAATTTAAACTATTTTTTTTTTATTTTAACTGTCTAAGATACCAAGTAAACATATAAAAAATGCGTTTTATTAAAAATATTCGCACATTAATGAATTTCAAAAGATTTCTATAAATTTTAGGTCATATAATTTCATTTATAATTATAAATAGAGGATAAATGAATGTATGCTTGTCTAAGCTAAATATGAAACTTTTACTGCATACCATCGGGATTTTTCTATACAGAACTAATGTTAAACTCTAATTATCCAGAATTTTTTTTTTTTTTCACTTTAGAAATTTTGCATTACTCATTCTGAGATATTACTTTTTTAAATTGCCAAACAATTGAAATTTGACACTGAACGTTTGAATTGTTTTTAAGAAACCTATTAAGAAGAAATGCAAGTCAAAATTTAGAAAATAAAAGAAGGAAGAAAAACATGATGATTTTTTCCATATGCAATATAATATTACGTTAGTAACAAAATTTCCATACAATACTTGCTATATCGCAGATTAAGAGGCACAATAAAATTTTAAACTGAAGCTGAAATATAACATGGAAATATATAAAAGTTGAACATCAACTGGAATGGGGTCACAAAATACACAGTAGGAAATTATACCTTCAAAAATTTATAGAAATTATTGTAAGATTCATGCATAACTACCGAAACATATAATGTCATTATGAGTTTTGATAGATTAATTTTTTTTGCTTAAAAGTTCAGAAGACCTGTTCAAAAACTTCTAATGATTTGAGTTTCCCAGAGTTTATTATTGCAAAAAATTCATAATTATTGAATAAATTTTCATTATATCTGGCTATATAATCAAATTCAATGAGTATGAGAAATTATTTTCAAAATTGGACTTGATAAAACCAGAAAAAGATATGCCAGAATTGGGAAGTGAATAACAAAATATCTCACTCTATATAAAAAATAAGCATTGTTTGATTTACCATCAAAATTATCGTACGTTGTTAAATGCAAAAGCTTCTGCTTTTTGATGTTTTTTTAATGAAAATAAACTTTATCCTTAGCATGTATATAACGTAAAATGAATCCACTATATCAATACCTATATTCTAGTGTACTAAATTGAATTCTTGTAAATATTGTCAAATTGAGAAGGTTGAAATCTCGACGATTCTATCTAAAGTCATAGCTGGGACTTACAAAGAATTGTTTCACGACATAACTGCCAAAGAGAGTTTACATCAAATGGTATATCTAGGTTTTAAAAGATACCTGCACAGATATCATCTTTTCATTTCCTTTAACATTCTATAACTCAAAATTTAAAAAAGACCGAGCCAAAGCATTTTTAAACTTTAGTACCTATGTTGGTTCTTTTAAGAAGCCTGTGAGATCTCATGTTTAATATACGTTTAAAGTACTTCTAACAGTTTTATGCATTCGATTTCTTTATTTTTTTACAAAAATTCCTTGTCTTATTTTCGAGACACCTGCATGCACTAAAGATCTGTCTGCTGATGCATGCTAAATAATTATAAGTGAATATAAGAAAACATTCATGTTGTAATCATATATTAACATCATAAGTACAATTACGATATTGCAATGGGCACTTCTTCGACATGTCGCAAACAACAAAGGACAGGAATAAAAGCTAGCCCTAATAGGAATTCCTTTTCGTCCATGTCGTTTAAAGCAGGGATCGCAACCTATGGCACACGTGTCACATGTAAATCGTGGTACAATTCTCAGTGGCTCTCTACAACACTAAATGTTAAATTGCCTTGTCTCTCATTTCTACGTCTCAAGCATTTTATCTCCTTTCATTCGGTTTGTAGCTCCAATACACAAATATCAAGTATAATTTCAGTCAAAAATAGAATTTAATTTGATGCACATCGTACGCTACACTTTACTTTTAATTGTTTGACTCGCTATTAGCTTTATTGTGGAACATGTATTTTGTGTTTAATTATTCTAATTAACATATTTAATTCAACTGGCCACTAAAAAAAAAAGAGTTTGATGTTTTCAAGTCCCTTTGACAAATGAATACGGATACATTCATCAAAGATTTTGTGTTGTGTGTTATGTCGCAACAGCGTCGTATGTTACATGTCAAGTGTATAAAGATATTTTCAAACTAAACGTCAGCCAACATTTACGAATTCCGATAAGAAATGCGGTTATGAAAAAGTGCGTTGATGAATATAAGTGACAGCCTTTACCATACAACTGGAACTAAACCTAAATAAACCGAATTTAGCTACGTAACTGCTTATTGTAAAGCTGTCCAAGGCAAATTTTTCACAAATGGCGAATATACAAAGGATATATATTCGGATGTTAATAAATATCTATAAAAGTACAAAACTAACACCTCAGCAATCCCCACATCGTGGGGGGAAGTGGTCTAATATTCTAGGAGGCCAAGGCCAGGTGTTATGGCTTTGCATTCCTTTGAAAGATAACGCTTGGAACCACAACCCTTACCTTGCGAGGGGAAGGGAGGCTAATATTCTCCATTATGCCACACAATCAAAGCATATTAAAACAAAATCTTTGTATTTTACATATATATCAGCAAGAATCGAATTTCAAATATTCCTTACTGTAAGATCCCTGGATCACATTGATAGATTGGTTTGGCACTCAACTATAGCTACAAAATGCCGACCACTGGTCTAGGGCATACACGGTGTAGCTGTAGACATGTAAGGTAGTGGTTCAAATAAACTCCCCTGCGAATGTTCTTCAATATAAACAACAGAAAAATAACACACATCTGACCATTGTTTGAATTTTAGAGCTATTTTCATTAGTTTTAAAAATAACTTAAACGGTTCTTATGTGATATTTGTGGATAACTCAAATGTTATACATATGATAATAGTATGGAGTTGATATATAAAATTATATAGAATATCGTGCAAGTATAACTTATAATAATCTGACATGATTTTGTTCAACTAATGCTTAGTATTTATAAAATAGCATGAAAAAAGATATTAAATGACATTCTGTATCCTTTTAGGAAGCTAAATGTTAAATATTTCAAGAAAAAAATTTCCATTGCCTGAAAAATTCAATGCTTCAGTCGAATAAAATAAACTATCGTTGATCGAATGAGAATTGGTAGAATACCCTAATTTTCTTCCTTCGATTTTTGATTACCGTCGAGTTGCGATACAAATTATTCCTTTGGAACAGGATAAAAAAAAACAACCTTAAAGACCATTTATATCCCCAAACACCCCAAATAAGTACTTCTTTCCAAATCAAAATGAAAGGTTATTCTGAAAAACCTAAATCCCAATTTCTTTCCCATTATTTCGGTAAAAGCTAAACCCATGGCAAGGAAATTTTTTCACAAGCTAGTCACGCATGCAAGGCGGAAACAGGCAGAAATACCCTTTTATGCGTATGCAGAGTTATTTCTCCTGACCTTGCAATTTCCTTCTTCAATTTCCAATGGAACATTTATTTAAGCGATGTTTTTCCTTTTCTATGTAGGAACATCAATAGCGCTTCGTAAATCTGTTTCGTAGACTCGTTTCTCGCGTTTGAGGGAGTCCCAAGATACCTTGCCTTTCCCCGTATTTCTGGTCATTTTCAATTCAAAGAGCACGATGGGAAAGAAGTAAAAATAAGGTGTATTTGTCACATTTCCCCCTTTTTCCTAATTTATTTAATCCCGTAGAACTTTTTATGCTGAAATGAACTAAAGGTAGATTAGGTTTCCTTAGTTTTCTTCTAATGTTTGATTTTATTTTATATTGAAGAAACTTTTTAGAATGCAAAACCGAAATAAATTGGATAAGAATGTGTTTTCCCCTTACACTATCAGGGATACAATTTTAAAAATGTTTGCATTGTAGATCTTCTTGTACCTATTTTTGATATTTACAAAACTTTAAAAATTTTAAAGAAATTGAAATTTAAAATTTTGATTAAATTTTTTCCCTTAATCAATTAAAACATTTATACTTATGTTTCGTCTTCAAAGAAAAAAGAATAAGATATATTTGTTACATTTCTCCCTTTCTCTTAATTTATTCAATCTCATCGTACATTTTTAGCTAAAATAAACTAAAGGTAGATTAGGTTTCTTTAGTTTTCTTCTAATGTTTGATTTTATTTTGAATTGAAAAGAATTTATAGAATGCATAATCAAATTAAATTAAATGGAAATATTTTCCCCATACAATATAAAAGACAGAATTTTAAAATGTTTGCGTTGTAGATCTTCTTGTATCTATTTTTGATATTTGTAAAACCTTACACATATAAATAGAAATTTTATAATTGATTTTTTTTCTCTCAATCAACTAAAACATATATACTTATGTTTGTTCTTACAAACGCTGACTTCTTTAAAACGTTACAGAATAATACCCGGATTTAGAATATTTTTTTAAAAATAAAAATCATTCCGACATTAATGTTATCTTCTGAAATCATTAACCTATACAGAGTAGCGTCTTCTATCATACTACTAATTTTTAATTACTAAATTTACCGACTTTTTCTGGTATAAAATATGTTTCATATTTTTTTTTCTGTACCTTAATGCTAAAGGAGATATCCCTTTATATGTTGAAATAAAAAAAACTATTTATGGACTATTTTGAAATTTTAAAAATGCTATATTATAAACATACGTATGAGTTGTAGAGTTGTTATTTTCAGTGAAACTTGTGACATTTTTCTGTCTGAAAATAAGCTTCGTGTTTACTTAAGAATCTCGTACTTACATTTATTTTTCAAACATTTTAAGTAATACATATCAAAAGGCTCACAATCCTTTCTAAGTTTTCAAGAGAGTGAGTGAGGGAGTGATACATATATTAATGTCGCGCTGTTCAGCTACTCGAGGGCATTCCTAAGTTTTCAAAATTGATATAATGGAAAACACGAGCTACTCTTCTTTACAGCGTAATAAACACTCTATCTAAATGACACTTTGTGCAGATACTTTCAAAGCAAAAATGTATTGTTCGTAATTTTAAATAAAAAGCTTGAGTGAGAGAGAGAGAACCAGGATTAAATTTTTCATGAAAATTTGATTCAAGTATATCTTTTAAAGAAAAAAGTAAATAATAATGAAGATTTTAAAATATTTCTATAAGTTTTCTTCTTATTACCATGAAGTTCATTATGAAAAAAAAAATTTTTTTTCTAATTCAGAAAAATGCAAATATATATATATATATATATATATATATATATTATCCAGAAAAATTTATTTATTTAGTATAAAATATCTATTATTACGTAGGTGTTAAAAACAGGGATGGCCAACCCAAATGACATTTTGAAAGATTGAGATGACAAAGATTGAAAAAGTCTCACAACTTTTTCTACAAGATCTCTGAAATTGGAAAATTTTTCTTTTGTGACATAAGTGCTATAAAAATCTATTTTTGGTTTTGATGTTGAAAAAAGGAATTTTAAATTCTGTACCGAATTGTAAATCAATCATTTCCAGTTGGGGATATTTAGGGTAGATTTGATATTGCCATAAAAAGAAGATGGATATATTTCAAATATTTTTTTTTTTTTTTGTATTTGCTTAGATTAGTGAAACGACTCTCAAAAGAAGCAGCAAGTTTGCTTATTTCTTTAGAGTATTTGATGAAACTGACATATTTAAAATTCTTATTTCTTTTGTCTATGGAAACTGGTGAACGCTTTTATGAACCTTGTCGGCCTCAAAATAATTCAAGGCGGGCCATGGGTTGACCACACCTGGTTTAAAATGACCGTACTATATATATGTATATAGCTTCCTGTTCAGAAATATTTTATAAAAAACTTGCCCCCCCCCCCCCCAATTAAATTTTTAACATCCGATCATCCATTTCGATACACTATGTAAAAAGTGACACTCAATATTTATTTTAATTTTTTATTTCCGAAAAATAATCGCATGTAAATATAATTTGTAAAATTTAAAAGTTTTTATGACCCATTTTATTTTCAAAATGCTTGCAGCAATAGCTTAGGATTATATAACGTGTTGACATTTACGGAATTTGAGCAGCAGTAGTGTCATCAAAGGATGAGTGAGAAAACTATGACTCAGTTGTATACTTTGAGGCGAAAAATATATTTAAGTGAAGTCTTAGAGGTAAGAAAAAATGGTTACAAAATAAACATTTCGTCGTGACTGATCACAAAGTATTCCTGTCTTCCTAAAAGAAGTTTATTTTTAGGGTCATTATTGTGTATTTTCGTCTACTGATGATTGTTTTGTTAATTCATATTCGCTTACTCTACAGAGTTGCTGGAATCTGATAGTTCAGCCAAGAGAAGGAAGTTCATAAACCCACAAAACAATTAAGTCACTGTTAAAAAACCATTTGAAAATTTTAGGCATTAATTTACTCAAGTAATTATTATAATTACAAAACGTAATGACTTTAATTACATATTTAAAGTACAGCAACATATCATAAATGGATTTCGAATTAAAATACTTTTGATGAATGTTTGAGAGTGCTTAAATTTCACAAACAATCTTTTAGAGTTTGCTGCTTTTCTGCAGAGTCATGACGGTAATGACTTTTGAGTAATCTAGCCAAACGTAAAACAGAAATACGTGAAGCATATAAATATAAACAAAGCATTTCATCTTTATATATTCATAACTAATTAGTTTTTAGAAATAGTTTCTAAGATAATAAGTAAAATTATGGGAGTATTTATAATAATTATGAATTACATTATTATATGCATACAATAATTTTACGACTTTTGTAATTTCACTACAAGTATAAAACAATTGGAGTATAAATTAAATATATAATTTATTTTTACACTATAAGCAAAAAATTCAAGCAGGGCGCTTTTTCAAGTGCAAAAATGAAACCGATCTCGAGTTTAATTTAATCAGAATGTTGAGAGGATCAAGGAAGAATTTGTTAACTATATTTTGACTTGTTATTATAATTTATACCATGAATTGTATAAATGACAAATGATTTATCTGTAGTATATTCATATTTAAAATGAAAACATTACTTGAAGTTTATTTTCATTATAATCAAAACAAATAAACTATATAGTTTTATTAGTGTAGAAACATGAAATGTTTATATGCAATCTTGATATATTTTATTTCCCATGAACTGAAATAAATGAATGAGAGTTAAATTAACGTTGCACTATAAAGCTGCATGAGGGTTATTGGCGACGGAACTGGTAAATTTGAACTATGGCCAAGTAACGAGGAGGAAACCTGATCGGCTACCCCTCTCCTAACTTCCGCATCATACCAACAAGAGGACTTTGAACCTATACAGATTTAATGTGCCTCTTTCCCCCTTTGCACGGGAGGGTGTTCAGCGGCCGGAAGCTCGAATTCATGAGTCCATGACCTTGACCACTTGGCTATCGCGGCCACCATAAACTGAAATAAAACGGAGTCTCAAAAGTACTTAATTTAATTTATATTAAATATTAATAGTATATAGAAGTAAATACAATTTTATGTGACATTGGTTAATGAAAAAAATACCAAACAATTTAAATTACACATACGCGTTCATTCTCCTTATTTAAATGACATAAAATTTAAATTATAATAAAATTCCTCTTTAGCATGATTCTCACATATAACTCTATTTATTTATTTTTTATTAACAATTGCAAAAGAAATCATGCCAGTTTAAATATCGTTTTCCTAGCAGAGGCTTTTTCAAGCAAGACAAATTGATTTACATGAGAAATTGTGTCTCATAATTTTTACGCTACTAAATGTTAACAATTATTTGATTATCAATTAGAAACTTTTATTAATTTCAAAAATAACTAAAATATCTGTTTGCGCATAAATATCTTTAAAAAATTAGTACATCAATCCTAATTAAAAAAACAAAAACATATAAATTTTGTATAAATAAATGTATTTTTTAAAATTAAAACAAAATATAATGAAAAAAAATAAGTGATACTCCAAGACAGTGATACCCAAAGAGGTGTATATCGACCCCAAAGGGTCTACGATGACCTTCAAGGGGTCCACAACTGCGAAAAAATAATTTGGGGGGTCCATAAGGTATAAATGGGGGTCTATGATAGTGCTTCTCATTAAACCAGATTCTGACTTTAATTTGAAAGAAAATTTAATCAAATGGAAACCAGATTTATTTACTAAATTTAATGAAGCTAATTTGCAGTTACAACGATAATCGCTTCAGCATTTCTTGCTAGAATTAAGGTAAGAAATATAATATTGAATGTTCCAAATTTTCCCATCTTCTCAATTGGTCACAGACTATCTGTCTGGAAAATGACATTTTAACCTACGTTCAACACTTAAATGCCCTTTTTTAAGATTTTGAAACTAGGTTTGATAATGCTTTGATTATGGTAATATCACAGTAGAGGGGATGAACTAATATAGTTCCATTTGAAAAAAAATGTAAGATTACAACAGGAACTGATAGGAATAGGCACTAACGAAGATATTAAAGTAAAGTTTAGAAACAGATATCAGCAATTTTGGAAGAAGCACCAGATTGGATGAAGCACCGGATTCATTCATCCTATTAAAAGCATTATTTTTGTTTCTTAATTACTTAACATAACAGTTTATGTATTAATTAAATTTTAATTTAATTAATTAACAAGTGTGTCTTTTTTTAAACGCGATACTTCAGTACAGTTAGAAATTTAAATATTTTTAAGTAATTAGCTCTACACCAACTGTCAAAAAACATCTAAAAAATAAGTTGATAAATTGGCAAAAATTCAATGTTAGGTAAGTAGGGTTCTACACCAAACCCAAAAAAAAAAAAATATGGCGAAGTGTCTATGAGACAGAAAAGTTCGGTAACCTCTGGTCTAAGACCTAAAATTTTTCTGTTAAACAGACTTAGTGTTTGGTAAAATCTGCAACAAAAATCAGATAATTTCAGAAGTAGAATATATATATATATATAGCTCTCAAATTCTATTTAGGTGAATTGAAGATATTGCAAGGCATACTTATGATTCCCAATTCAAAAGCATTTTTATAAATTATTTCTAATGAACGAGTAAGCCAGAGGTACAGATTATACTGGAATTACTTTTTGACTTCCAAAACAGAAAATTACCGATATAAAAAGAGCTACTTTATGTGAATAAATAGATGGCTATCCTTCAATGATCGAACACGAAAATGAACTTATTTTCCTATTGAAACAGAAATATAAAAAAAAAAAATAATAATAATAAAACATCTTTTCACTGCATTATTTACCAGAAAATTTGACTACATGTATTGCTGTTCCTGATACAAAACTTATCACCAAATCTGTTATACGCTTAGAGAATTATATCCCTTCACAATAGGTGTTTTGGTTTTGAGGAAAAAAATGTAAATGTTTGATTTTGATTCCGAAAAAAAAATAATGTTTTTTATCGTTCAAAACAATACAATTTATAATGAAATGAAAAATAATGGATACTAGAATATTTTAACTTTTATCATGTGCCGAGAAGTATAACTGTCTTAATACTGGAGGTTTAAATATAAAATATTTTTTTTGATCACGCGATCAAATGAAATATTTTTATTCCAAAAAAAAGTTCAACATTTACTATAAAAATATCAAAGCAAAATACTGAACACTTGAACAACCACAAAAATTAAGCAAGATATTAGTAATAGTTCTCCAGAAAATCATACAGTCATTTCGAATTATATAGCTAAGCTGACTGAAATGTTTAAAAGCATATATTAGTATTTAAAAAACAAAAAGTAATAAAAAAAATTATGTCAATTCCAACTGTATATATATATATATATCCGAGTTGGATTCATATATCAGGTTGGATCCATGAAGCATTACTAACCCTAATTCGCTGGCCTAATTCACGACAGCCTTAGAAATCATAATAGGTCTCCAATTTAGTCCAGACTTTTTGTACCTTCATTTGTTGTGTCTGGTGAATTCCAATATCTTCCTTCTTTAGCACTGTACGTTCTAGTACTTCTTCACTTTTTTTATATTACTATATATATATAGAGAGAGAAAGCGTGAACTAATAGTAGGAATGGAAACAAGAGCACGATTTATTTGCATTGTTGTAACAATGCACACCCGGTTAGGCTAGTTTGGCTGAAAAACAAGTTTTCGACGCCAACTTATGTTTTAACAGTTACATTGCTACAGTAATAGAGAGGGATCTAAGTTGGCATCAAAACCAGTAATTAATTTAATTTTATAATTAATGAATTAATATTTGAAAAAAACTGTATTAACATCAAGTGTCACCCACTACAAGTTAAAAAAAATTATTTGAACTTGATTGGATGAATAGAAAGTAATTTATTAACGATTGAAAATTTGAACAAGATAAAT